>ML776905.1:2621354-2633643 GCA_009831015.1 Picea engelmannii | reverse complement strand
TGATATTTTTAATTATATTTTTTATTAAATATTATTTTTAAAATTTTAAAATATTTTAATTTTTATATATTTATCGTGATATATTTATATTTTTATTTATATATATTTTAAATTCTTGTTTATATATATATTTTTATTTTGATTTTTTTAATAATATTTTTTATTTTTTAAAATATTTTAATTTTTTTTCTTAATCTTTTTATATAACCTTCCAAATTTATATTTTATCAATAATAATAAATAAATTAAAACACTTTAACTATTTATTTATTAAAATAACTTATGTTAAAGACTTTAATTTTGTCTCCACTTTTTTGGATTTAGATTTGATATGAGAATCCACATATTGTGTTGGTAATAACTATTTATTTATTAAAGTAACGTATGTTAAAGACTTTAATTTTGTCTCTTTAATTTTGTCTCCACTTTTTTAGATTTGATTTGAGAATCCACATTTTAGCATAATTTCATACAAATTATTAAAATTCTGTATCATGTACAAAATTCTTTTAATATTCGGTAATATGTCCTTTTTTAATTTAAAATTTATTTCACTTGATATGATCTAACTTTTAAATGAAAAGTATTTAAAGTTATTTAAATTAAAAAGTGTGTTAATATTAAAGTTTATGATGAATTCATTTAAAATGGAATAATATTTAATATAGTTTCTTTAATTATAATTAGGTGATATATTGTTTTCTAATAAAAATATAAAAGTTTATTTAATGGAAATATGTTGAATACTTTTTTTGTAATGAAGGGTGAATTAGAGTTAATGATATTGTAGGTATGGTGACCATTATATGTAACATTATATGTAAAGTGGATTGGGTATAATCTAGATAATTAGCTTTGAATAAATTTAATTTCATCTCATTAAAGAAGGTTTACTAGGTAGTTATGTGATGTTCTCAATTTTTGTTTTCCTTACTTTACAGTTGGAGGTGACCTTCGAGGTTTATGCTAGCCTGATTAGAGGGTTAAATGGAGGTTAACGTTGAGCTCAGAGGGTTTGAAGGAATTATATGAGGCCTTGCTTAGCCCATTTACCATATTTCATCATTAGCATCATTTTCACACAATTTGTTCTTAGTTCCGTGGCATTATGATGATTCCCGTAATTAGGTTATTATTGAGCATAAATTAATTAAATACACTAATGGTGCTATTCAGATCATATTATCTGAGGGAATACCTTGGTGTAATAGCTCGTTGGAATCGAGGTGAAAAGATATAATGGTTGGGATGATGAGAAAGGGGCTTCTGACATATGGAAATGTCTTAAAGCCAATTAATCATTTTCTAGCATTAAAAAGGGAATTAATTAATTGATTAATTAATGTCATCGGAGTGGGAAATTGATCTTTTTAAAAAAGGTGACATTGAGTAATTGGATAAAAAGGTGCCTAAGTGATTGTTGAATTAATAGTCACTTTAACTTATTAAAATCGTAAAAATGTCGCAAAAGGGTTAACGAGAGAATACAAGGAGAATGAGGGGTGACATCTCTCATTATGCATATGTTATTTTCTAAAAATGAATTGAGAGAGCTCTTGTGGCTTTGGGGACAGAAACCCTAGAGAGATTGAAAGATTGGTTTTCGGTGGTGAAACTATCCACCCTAACTCGTCATTGAGAGGAGATCATCCATATCTTCTTCTTGTGCTTCATTGTGCCAGAGTTCACCCTTTGGTGGCTACATATTTCATCTTTGGCGGTAAATTTTTCTTATCTGAGGTAGATTTTTTCACTTATGGCCGCTGAGTTTTCAAGGTTGGGTCATTTTTCCTCATATAGGTTGGGTTTCCACCTTCCTGGGTGAGTTTAGTGCTAGAGGGGGTCGTATTACTGATTGAACAAGCGATTTCTTGCTTGTTGGGTCCATTTCCTTCTTGCTGAGCATTGTTCTTACTTATTTGGTGCTTTCTTTAGAGGCTTGGTGCATTTTCCTAGAAGCTTGGTGCAATTTCTTGAGGAATACCATATGATACTAGTTGTTGGGAGAAGGATTTTAATTGTCAGGTTGTATCTTACAAATATGAAGTAGTGCTTGTTATTGGAAGAGATTTGTTGCTGTTAGGAGGGAAATTACAAAGGGTTATCACCTACAACAAATTCAACAAGTTCTGAAGCTACTATATATACATTTGTTGATCCAAAACCCTTTATCTACAACATTATTATCCTCTTTTGATGTTGATGTTATAATTGTTATCTATAGGATTGGTTACCTCGGCATTTTACAAGGACAACATATGAAATATAACCTAGGTTCCTCATTACTGTATTGATGTCAGGTTTTTTCTCAATGTATTTTCTGTTGTCATAATATTTAATGCAATAATGTTTGGAGGACTGTATTTGGTGTTTTTTTTAGAGTTATTTGCAGAGGTTAAATTTACTTGTAAACTATTAGTAGAAATTTGAGTGAAAACGATTTGTTTAATTGTCTAAACCATAAACTAAGAAGAAAAAACAATTTTTTTTAGTGAGGACATTACAATGGCCTTAGAGCTTGTGATCCTCCCAGCCTGTGAGGGTATACAAGCTTGGCTATGGAAAACAATAAAAAAAAAGCAGGGAACAATGGAGCTAGTGATTCAAAGAGGCAACAAATATTACAAAAAAGACAAGATGAGGAGTTCACAAATTATTTGAGGGAATATAGGGCACTCAACGAGGCATTTCACATTTCCATGTCATTCAAGTATTTTTGCACCATCAAACATCTTGAGTGGTATGGACCCCAAGTATCAATGGATAAGAAGGTGAAGGTGCCAACGATAAGGGCACTAGTTTCTGAATATTTGTATGCTTCTAAAATTGAGGATGATGACACAACAACATCTATTACACCTTTAATGTCATCGTATGAGGCCCATAACACTAGCACACGTGATGGACATGTGAATGGCGTACATGGTGAAGTGTCCCAATAAACCAATGTTGAGGATTCAACATCATACCTTGGTAGTGATGCTCATGATGATGAAGGTATGTGAGCACCTAAGTATGACTAGGATTCAATGCCTTATCCTATCTATGATACTTATGACGATGTAGGGATGATTGTACCTAAATATGACGAAGACTGTGTATGTGATAAATTGTCGTGGGATATGGAACCATCTTTTCAAGAGGCATATGTGGAGGATGACAAAGGAGAGGCTAATTTTTGCGGTGATAGTACACATGAGTCCCATCATTTGAAAGGTCAATGTACGATAAGTAAAGATTGCATGGAATCATCTAGTGAGTTAGTTCTTGTTGATGGCGATAGTATTCTTATAGATGAAAACAAATAAGAGAATATATTGTGTGACAACCCATACCACTTGGATGAAATTGAACAAAGTCCCTTAACATTGTGTGATTTGGAGAATCAATTATTGGTCACAGAGGAGAAAATTGTATAGGTAATACACGGGTATATGGTGCTCATATATTCATTGAAAATCTTATTTGGAAAACCTAGATGGAGGAGAGACAAAAATGAGTCGCAAGTGGAGTCACTAGTGCACAATTGCACATAATCAAAGAAGCACTAGAGCAGATGAAATCAGATTACTTGCAACTGTTCCTAGATAGTGACCTTGCTCTCAAGTTCGTTGAACACAAGGAAAGGGAGGTTGAGGAGATTTGTTACCAATTGAGTTTGGCATTCCTTCATCACTTATAGTGGAAACTCCATCATATTTTGCATCCATGACACATGAGGACGTGAGCAACACTCATGATTTGAGGGAGGAGCCTCTTGTGACGATTCTGCATGAGGAGCATTCAAAGTTGTAGGTGCTGGAAGAAAGGCATGATGCAAAGGGTTTTGATTGTGCTCATGTTTTGTATAGTGGGTATCATGAGTTGTTTCCTTTGGAGAGCCCACTAAAGGCTCAATACTTAGCTACGAGGGATATAGTTGAGCACATTCCTTATGGACCAACCTGTAAGGAAGTATATGCATCCATGATTGGATGGACATGTATATGGCATACGTGGGTGCACTTTGGGATACAGGTTCAGGTGACACTAGTAGAGTGAGGGATACAATTGTGCCTATAGGATACATGATGGTACATGGAGATACAGTGATAGGAAATAATATGCAAGGGTATTCATTGGCACACAGTAATGCATAGTGGAGTTTTGGGGTTTTTCCTCCAGGGATACCTCTCAACAGAGTTCTCAAACATATTATCGATTTGAGGTTACCCAAGATCGGTGAGTGGATGGGTGAGCCTCACAGAGTGACATATCCCTCGATGATCAATATTCATATGGGATATCATCATATGAGGGCCAAGGAGCAGGATACTGACAAGTTTGGTTCCTAACTTCATTATGAGTTGTTGGTTATTCCCTTGGGGTTGACCAATGCACTAATTATTTTTCAGTATTGCAGGTAGTGGTAGAGGCATCTATTGTTGTTATTTGATTCCCTCATGGTATACAATAGGACATAAGAGGATCACTGGAACCAATTGGATGAGACAGGTGGAATTGTGGCCATGATAAAGGTCTTTCATTTGGACCATGTGATTAGTGTGCAAAGTGCATGAGAGAAGATCCAAAATCCATCAGATCAATTCACATAGATTTCAACAGGCATTATGAGTGGTGGACTTCCAATTTGGTGGTGGGATCCTGGCATTCATCAGAGTGATAGACTATTTAAGATGATGAGGATGATCAACAAGGTCGTGACAATGATTGGTCTGCATTATTGTGAGGATGTTGTGAGAGGAGTTGTTGAGCTTTGTTCTATATAACGAGGTAGATTTTCCCTCATGATACCTATGATCAATTCTATCCGTGGTTTGGTAGACTTTGACTTCACTGAGGTGAGACATGATCCAAGATAGTGAGTTCAGTCCTTTAAGGGATTTCAGTTTGGGGATCCAAGGGAGGAGAGTGCATTCTAATCATGGATATCAGACAATTATGTCTCCTTGTGGAGCTTAGCTTGGGATCCTAGGACTATAGAGTTTGACAACTCGACATAAGTTATAGGTGAGATGGCTAGTTTTTTCTTTTTGAAGTTTACTCTTGAGATGCTTAGGATTGGATGCATGGAGGAGTGGTCTTCTGAGGATTTGACCAAGTTTGTGCAACTTATGATTTCCTGTCTTATCAGAGGCATTTAGGGGGGATTTTGTGTTAGCACACTACAGATTAGTGCTATGAGCAGAGAGTGTTTCACATCATCCAGATAGGCCCAAGAGAGGTTTGNNTGATGTGTTGGGAGATATGGTGGAGTGTATAACTTACCAGTAGAGAAGGTCAGGGCACACTCATTTGGTAGGATTGTTGCATTCCTTGGCCATTTCCAGGTGAGAGTGGGGGAGCATGTTGATAGATTTCATCACAGGTATACTGAGGGTACAACGAGAAGATAGTGGGTGTGCAACATTTTTTCAGTTAGTGGAGTTCACACACTTCTCGATGATCTCTTTAGAGCATGGGACAACATAGGTGATCGAGACATGTTTAGATTCCATGAGAAACCCGAAGTTATTGCTAGTGATCGAGACATACTTCCTTCTTTGATATTAGTGATCAAGTATGGTAGTGGATTTTCAGGTCGTGACTTCACATGGAGGCCTATGCAGACTATTATTCATGGTATTAGGTCCAACACTTATAGGTAGCTTGGAGTTCCAGGAGAGGAGGATACCAATGGGGCATGACAGTCAGACAATTATGATTGGAGTGGCGCAATGTCAACATGGTGGGTCCTTTCTAAGATTAGCTTGGGATCTTGGGATCTCGATATTAGTTAGTTCAACAACCGACATAGAGACACGGGTCAATTTTTTCTTTCATGAGATTGGATCCCTAGTAGAGCAGTGCTTTTAGGGGTTGATTGAGTTTTTGTAGTATTGAGCTTCTCTACTTATCGACAATATTTAGGAGGTTTCTTATGTTGGTACCTTGTCGGACCACATGTTGAGTGGAAGATGCTTCACATCTTCCAAGGTGGTTTGGGGCCCTGGTATCATTTTCAGGTTCAGTCTAGTTCAATCAATGAGGCATCTGGTTGTGATGGTATTTGTTGAGGACAAACAATCTTTCGGAAGGGAGGACTGCGATGTCCCCATTTTTGGATTTCCCTGCTTTGCAGTTGGACGTGACCTTCAGGGTTTATGCCAGCTTGAACAAAGGGTTAAATGGAGGTTAACAGTGAGCTCGTAGGGTTTGAATAAATTATATGAGGTCCATCCCATCCTATCCCATTTACCATATTTCATTATCATGATCATTTCCACACAGTTCGATCTTGGTTTCGTGGCATTCTAACGATTCCCATAATTTGGGTTATTACTAAGCATAATTTAATTAAATATACTAATGGTGTTATTCATATCATATTATCCGAGGGAATACCTTTGTGTAATAAATTGTTGGAATTGGGAAAAAAAGATATGAAGGTTGGGATGATGAGAAAGGGGATTCCGAC
Organism: Picea engelmannii; assembly: GCA_009831015.1. Taxonomy (NCBI): domain Eukaryota; kingdom Viridiplantae; phylum Streptophyta; class Pinopsida; order Pinales; family Pinaceae; genus Picea; species Picea engelmannii. Next base: position 2,627,186 of record ML776905.1, on the reverse strand, counting down.
ATCCAAAAATGTATTAAAGACAATTAATCACTTTCCGATATTAAAAAGGGAACTTGTAATTAATTGATTATTTAATCTTACCGAAGTGGGAAATTAATCTTTTTAAAAAAGGTTACATTGAGTAATTTGAAAAAAATGCGCCTAAGTGACTATTGAATTAATAAAGTCACTTTACCTTATTAAAAGGGAAAAAAGGTTGCAAAAGGGTCAACGAGAGAATAAAAGGAGAATGAGTGGTGCCCTCTCTCACTATGCATATGTTATTTTCTAAAAACGAATTGAGAGAGCTCTTGTGGCTTTGGCTCTTTGGGACATAAACCCTAGAGAGATTGGAATATTGGTTTCGGTGGTGAAAATATAAACCGTAGTTGGTCATTGAGATGAGATCATCCTAATCTTCTTCTTCTGCTTCATTGTGGTGGAGTTCACCCTTTAGTGGTTGAGTATTTCATCTTTGGAAGCAAATTTGTTTTATATGAGGTGGAGTTTTTCATTTGTGGTGGATGAGTTTTCAAGGTTGGGTCATTTTTCCTCCTATAGGATGGGTCAACACCTTGTTTGGAGTGTTTAGTGGCATAGGGGGTCGTATTATTGACCATAGGGGTGATTTCTTGCTTGTTGGGTGCATTTCCTTCTTGCTAGGTGATGTTCTTACTTGTTGGGTGCTTTCTTTAGAGGTTGGGTGCAGTTTTCTAGAAGCTTGGTGCAATTTCTTGAGTAATAAAACAACTAGGGCCATGATACTAGTTGTTGGGTGATGTTATTACTTGTTGGGTTCTTTCTTTAGAGGTTGGGCGCACTTTTCTAGAAGCTTGCCATAATTTCTTGAGGAATACCACAACTAGGTCCGTGATACTAGTTGTTGGGAGAAGGATTTTAATTGTTGGGTCGTATCTTACAGATATGAAGTAGTGCTTGATGTTGGAAGTGATTTTTGGTTGTTAGGAGGGTGATTACATGGGGTTGTCACCTACAACATATTCACGAAGTTCTAAAGATTCTATATACACATGTGTTAAGCCAAACTCCTTTATCTACAACACTGTTATCCTTTTTTGAAGTCGTTGTTGTAATTGTCATCTATAGGATTGGTTACCTCAACATTTTTCAAGGACAACATATGAAATATAACCCAGGTTCCTCATTACTGTACTGTTGTTGGGTTTTTTCTCAATGTATTTTCTGATGTCATAATATGTAATGCAATAATGTTTGGAGGACAGTATTTGGTGTTTTCTTGAGAGTTATTTGCATGGGTTAAATTGAATTGTAAACTATGGGTAGAAATTTGAGTGCAAACTATTTGTTTAATTGTCTAAACCATAAACTAAGAAGAAAAGCCAAAAAAAAATTAGTCGGGACATTACAAGTTAACACGTGGTTATGTTTAGGTTTTTTTTTATCTATTTGTAAATAAGGGTTGAGTCCTCCTTATGAAACATGTGTTGGAGGATATTATATTGGATCTTAACTCGTTAAGATGTTGTCTTTTCTTAAAGATAAGTGTACATGGGTCGATCCTTTTATGGTGTTATCCTACCTTAAGGTTTTTTATATTGAGTAAAGTATTAAGCATTTTTTATATAATTTTCAAGATTTTATTATAAGGGCTAAGAATCATAACAATTGGTTGTATCAAAGCTCTTTTTTTTGGTCAAAGTGGAAGATCTTTTTTCTCCTTTTGGAGATTTTCATGAGTAAAAATGGGTTTGTGACACTCAAGTCCATTTTTGAAGATTTCTACATAGGTTTTGAAGAAACAAATTACGAATCTGTGTTCCTCTTGAAATGAAACCCAATTTCAAAAAATAAATCATTCAAATTGGATTCCAGGTAGTGAAGATATTGTTGATTTAATATCAATTATTCTAGGGTTTTTTGGTGATGGCCACAAGAATTGTAGAGAAAATGTCTTTTGAAAAAGCAACCAAAACAATTCTAGTGGAAATCAAGTGACCACAAAATTTCGAAATTGGGGTTACAATAGGGAATCAAAGAAGTATTATAGAAGTTACATCCATTTCAAGTTGAAATTATTGCAACATGACCATCTCTTTGATTATGAACATGAGTAGGACCAATGCCATTAGATGTAGAGTGGTTGTGCCATTTCCAAATTGGGGTCGTAATATAAATTTTGATTAGTATTAAAGAAGTTAGATACTTTTGAAATTCATTTCCTCCAAACTCTAACTCTCATACTTGTAGGGGCTTATAGAATTCTACATGAATATATTACCCCCATTAATGAGGAATATCCAATGTTATATGCATATTATGTGGAAGATTAAATCACATGGAAGAATCCTCTCTTGTAAGTTTTCTTGAACTTGATATGGATTATGAAGAGCATATTGAATAATGGTTACTCAAAATAGAAGAATTTTTGCACCCTAAAGGAGTTAGTATAGTGTGATTTTGTTTGAAGCATCGAGTACAAAAACTACTTGAATTCTATGAAGCGGTCCAAAGATTAGAATTTTGAAGACATATTGAAGAGAACTATGCAAGGGACATACATGGTTGGTATGATTTAGAGGAAACCTATGAGGAATGATATATGGACAATTGTTATTTATAGTAAAATGACTACTTTCCTCTTCTCTCTTCTCTTTGATGACCATACTCCTATTGAACATATTTATACAGTTCATATTTAATCCATCAAGAATTTCAGAAAGACCATGTTAAAGAAAAAATATGAGATCTCATTTGATGTTTTGAGTTACTTCAATAAATCATCCTCGGAGCTATGGAAAAATATAGAAGATAATTCTATGACAAACATGGGAGATGAAAATTCGAAGTTCGAAGGAGAAAAAATAAGATAGAAACTTAAAATTTTTATATGTTAGTTGGTATGAAAACTAAGGATAGGTCTACTGGAATTAAGGTTTAAGTCCAACAACTTCAATAAGATCAAAATTTATCTATTATTTAAATGGATACTAATCTATCAAACCAATATTGAATGTTTTTTAGATTTTGATGAATTAAGAATGACCACCAAGAAAGGTTCTTTCAAAGTAATCACAAATATTTGATAATTAAAGATAGCAGAAGAAAATATAAATTAAAGATTTGTAAATTTATTTATAGGTTTTTGGAGTAACTACAAAATAAATCACATAATGGAAGATAGACTCAAGTGAAATTATAAGGAAAATTAGAGTAGAAATGATGACTAATTTTCAATTTGTATATTCTTTGACGATAATGTTCCTTCCATATGCATAACCAACCTTTTATAGCTATGTGGATGATCTTTTGGACATGGAGGTTTCTATTTATTTGGTTCCACATGAACATTAGAGCACAATACTTATCCATTTTTTTTATGTCATTTTTTATTAGTTGGGAGACCACGTGAGCACTTAGACATGGGACTTGGGTTTGTGGATAAGCTTTTTGGACTACACTAGCATTAAGGATAGTACTTGTACATGGGTCCTAGGTTTTGTATGAGCTTTTTGGACTGCTTCAACATTGAGGCTAGTACTTGTACATGGGACCCTAGCTTATGGATGAGAGTCTTGGACTACTTCAACATTGCAACTAACACTTGTAAATGGGACCCTCATTTCCTGGACTACATTTTTGTTTTGACCAGCACCATACATGGGGCATTGATTTATGGTGGTACATAATCATTATAAGTGTTGATGGGAATGCTTCTTAAAAAGGAATGGAATGGTGGGATCCTCCCTAGGGGTGTAATGGGGGTTGAAGGGCCCACTAAATCTAATAATTGTGTAGATATGGTGGTCATTTAAAGTAAAGTGGTATGGGTTCACCATATATAATATTATTAAATAATGACCACTAGATAGTTAGCCTTGAATAAATGTAATGTTTCCTCATTAAAGAAGTCCTATTAAGTAGTTAACATTTGATTATGATTTAGAATTTTTTAACTATCTTTAAATATGTTGGGATCCTCCCCAGGGGTGTAATGGGGAGGCAAAGGGCCCATACTAAAGTAATTATAGTGAAGGCCATTCAATACAAGGTGGAATAGGTCCAATATATTATTAAATAAGACCCACTATGGTAGTTAGTGCTGAATAAATGTAATGGGGCCTCATTAAAGAAGGTCCACTATGTAGTTGGAAGGCTATTATGATTAGGGTTCTCTTGATTAATTATAGGTAAGGATGGAGTTCTCCTTATGAGTGGTGTGGACGAATATTGTATTTGGAGCTTATCTCATTAGGAGGTTTCCCCCTTGAAGAGGAAAGTGAATAGAAGTGGATTCCTTCCATAAAGGGATCAATTTTGAGGTGTTTCCCTACCTTAATGGTTTTGATATTAATAAAGTGTGGAGAATTTATGTCTTATTATTGGATATATTGCATGTGATTTTATATTTATATTTGAGGTACACAAATTTTGGTATCATAGCTCATTCTTGGGAGAAAAGGAAGAATCCCCCCCATTTTACATGTTTTCAAAGGAAGAAAAAAAAGAGGGCCACAACACTTTGATAAATTTGTGTAGCTTTTGGTGTAGAATTTGACCAAACCAATTGCATATGCAAGTTTCTCTTGGAAAAAAACAAATGATTTAAAAAAAAAGTCATCTAAATTGGAGTTCACAAAATAAAGATACAGTTGATTGAAAATAAACTATTTTAGGGTTTTCTTGTGATGGTCGCGTGGATTTCATAATTGATAGCTTTTGATAGGGTGCTCATATTGCGACTGGACCAATTCCATTGGATAAAGGATTTTTGGTGGTTTGATTTGGTATATTATGTGTTTTGCTTCCAATCAATTTCTAGTGAGCTACAACCCTTGCAAATTTATTCTCTCAAACCCTAATGGATGTGAAGAATGGAAATGTGATAATGTTGTTTGAAAACTATCTCTAGGATTGGTCTCAAGGAATCCAAGATATAAAAGAGATAATTGATAAATCTAAGGTGACCTATATTATTGAGACCGCATACCCTTTCATTAAATAATATTATAAGAGAGAAATATATGCTAGGCATGATTTAGAGGATGATTGGTACATCGATAATTGTCATTTCTAGGATGATAATGATCTAGGTGGACATCGATGGCCACCCACCTCTTTCAATGACTCAATATGGTTCTCCATCTTGATAGTTTTTTTATCTACACTTTTTCGTCCTAAACTTCTAGGGATGTTTTGAGGCCTTAAATCATGTTTTTTGGGCATTCCAGGGCCTAGGAAGGTCATGGCCTAAACAAACCTACCAATGATTGTACTTCTCATTTATATCTTTCTAAGAATTTACTATGCGCTCTAGATGGAGATTGTATGAAAAATTTTCATCCCTAGGAAGTTGATGTACCAACTAGCCACCTCAGGGCCCACAATCCTCTTGGTTCTTCATCTCCTAAAGTTAGGATTTTCTCCTCTTAGAGTTTGGTACTTTATGTTAAAATTAAATTTTTTTCCTCTTATAAATTATTCTTGCGAATGAGCGTAGCTGATACCTCTCTCTCTAGAGATAAGTTACCACCACTCTAGCTAGCTTGTATTACTTTTCATTTTACAGTCTTTTCCTATTTCTTTCATTAATAGAATTTGGGTTTCATTGTACTATTGTGCTATCTACAATATTTGTTGGATTACTGAGAGGGGGGGTGAATCAGTAATAGAGCAATTTAACCATATAATCCAAGTGCTATATCAATGAAGCATTATTATCCAATAACTACAGAGTAAATAAGCAATGAAAAAATGAACAATCATACACATACACAATACACCAGTGTTTTACGTGGAAACCCAAATCGGGAGAAAACCACGGAATGCTTTTTCTTATATGTCTTGAAGAATTACATTCATTGGAAGCACCAA
>ML776905.1:2599742-2609821 GCA_009831015.1 Picea engelmannii | reverse complement strand
GATTTCTATTAATGAAAGAAATGTACAGAGACTGTAAAAATACAGAGTGAAAGACTCGCTAGAATGGTGGCAGCTTATCTCTGAGAAGAGATGTGACCGCTACTCGCATTCGCAAGAAGATGGTTACAATGAGGCTCGGAAGGCCCTTTTACAATAGACGGGAATGCCAAAAGTCCTAGACATCCAAAAACCTAACCCTAGGAGATGAAGCGCCAAAAGTAATGTGGGCCCCGTTTGGGTAAGTTGGTGCATCAACTTCCTGGGGTCGTAACTTTTGCATACGATCTCCGTTTTAGGCGTGTGATAGCTCGTTGGAAAGGTATCGTCGAGGAGATTCATTTTGGGGCCTCAATCATGCCTTTGTCTATCATTGAGAACCTCGATCTCAAAAAAACTTCATTTAGGCCCTCAAAATGGCCCCGGAAGTTAAAACCTGCTAAAAATAGTAAATTGCCAAAATAGCCAGAAAACTGTTTTGAGCCATTTGGAAAAGGTGGGTGGCCCCCGATATCCACCTGGATCAACCTGTGAGTGAATGTCAGCCTGATGATAACTGACACATGGAAATCACTTCAAGCACCTCGATTCCATATTATTCCTTGTCATGATCAAGGAAGGACTACGTTTGGGCCCATTTACCACAAGTGCACCTTTATGATAAATGTATCCTATCTCCCTTGGTTTGCAACCCAATATAGGAGAAATTTCTCCCGATGCTGAAACATCAACACTCCCTCTTAGCTAGGGAGGTATCTTTCCATAGTAGTACACAACTATTGTCTAGAGACACACAATCTCCACCAGTGGTACAGAACCACCATAGTATCAAAAGGTTTGTCACACATGGCACTCCCATGTGGACTTCTAGAGGTTTCTCCCTCTAGGAACACTTAGGGTCAAATCCCCATAGTGTGTGGCATCAAGGGTCAACTCCCTTGACATTTCCTCATGTTCTCTCCACATGGGATGTTGGGATATAAGCCCAAATGCACGTATCCATTCTCTAATAAGTGTCCCACTTATCCCTTCTCGAATAAGTGTCCTCACAGATCAAATCAACTCAATTCATATAGGAGTATGATCTGGAGAATGTTTGTCACACATGGCACTCCCATGTGGACTTCTAGAGGCTACACCCTCTAGAAACACTAGGGTCAATTGCCATAGTGTGTGACGTCAAGTTTCAAATCCCTTGACATGTCCTCATGTGCTCTCCACAAGGGACCTTGGGCTATAATTCTAAACACACTTATTCCTTCTCGGATAAGTGTCATCATAGATCAATTCAGCTCAGTCACAGAGGAGTATGATCTGGAGAATGTATCAGGAAGCTACAAACATCAACACTCCCTCTCAGCAAGGGAGGCATTCTCTGCCATGCCAAGTCTGTCACAAAAGTACTTGAACTTCGTTCTGATTTGGTAAGAACATCAACAACCTGCTCATCTATAGGAAGGTACTGCACCATTACTTCCTTCCTCTACACAATGTCTTGGATGTAATGGTACTTAATCTCAATGTGGTTCGATTTTTCATGAAACACTGGATTATCCTAGATCTTCACACAACTTTGTTTACCATAATGAATAATGGTGGAATCCAGCACATGTTCGGATAAATATGTAAGGAGCTTGTGAAGCCACACTACTTCACGAACTAACATACTTAATGAAATGTACTCTACTTTTGTTGTGCTCAAAGTCACATAAGTTCATTTCTTACTACACCAGAAAACCATGGAAGATCCCAAAGTGAAGCAACACCCGAAGGTACTCTTTATGTCCACTGTGCTCCCTACCCAATCATAGTCAATATATTCCTTCCATATCATGTAAATATTGGAAGTATATCTTAGACCATGTCCAACTGTGCCTCGCAAGTATCTCAACACATGCTTCACAACAATCCAATGTGTTTATCTTGACTAAATTATAAACTGGCTAAGTGCACTCACTGCATAGCAAATATTTTGTCCGGTGTTAACTAGATACATAAATTATCCAATCAGTTGTCTGTACAGATTCAGATCAATTTAGTCAGAATTGGAAGAAGACACACTTAGTTTCTTCAGTTTCGTCACCATTGGTGTAGCCACAGGATTAAAGTTCAGTATCCCAAACTTTTTCAATATCTCAACTGTGTACTTCCCCTGACTCAGGAATATATCATCAGTTCTTTGCCACGCCTCTAGTCCCAAGAATTAGTGCAACATACCAAGGTCCTTCATCTCAAAATTAGAGGCCAATGCATACTTGCATTCAACAATAAGGGTCTCTATATAGGTGAGGAATAAATCATCAACGTAGAGGACCAAAATCAAGAACTCACCATTAACAATCTTGTAGTATAGGCTGGGATCGACAACATTTTTGCTAAAGCCCAAAAATCATTAGGTGTCCATCAATCCTTACATACCAATCTCGAGGTGGTTGCTTGAGTCCATACAAGGCCTTGTTCAAACTACACACATGAGACACCTTCTCAGGTATCATGAAACCATCTGGTTGCTCGATGTATACTTCTTCCTCAATCTCTCCATTGATAATTTTTGTCTTTACATCCATCTAATGTACTCTCCAACCCATGGATGTTGCAGGGGAAATAATCATCTGGATAGAAGGGTATCGAGAAACAAGAGAAAATGTCTCCCCATAATCTATTCCCTCCATCTGAGAGAATCCTCTAGAAACAAATATCATTTTGTGGCTCTTGATGCTCCTGTCAACTATGTGTTTGATCTTGTAGATCCATTTGGAAGTCACTACGGACTTCCCCTCGGGTCTCGGAATAATATCCCACACATCATTTTTCATGATGGATTGATACTCCTCCATCATGACCTCTCTTCATACTGGATGACTAGTTTCCTCCTCATAACATGAAGGCTCAAAATGAATTATGTGGCTCATATCCGTGGCATAGCATAAATATCTCTAAGGTCTCTTTCTCACTCGGAAGGTACCATAAGGAGATGCATATCCTTCTGCCTCTTGTAGATTCTGACGAACCCATGTAGGTATCTTCCAACCTACTGCAATATCTCTGGGAACATCAACTAGAGCTACAGGATCAATGGGATAAATTGGATCAATATCGATGTGAGACCCTCTATCTCTCTTAAAGGATACCTCCTCTTCAAAGGTAACATCTCTTCTCACCTCAATCTGTCTCTGACCAGGGATGTAGATTCAATATTCCTTCGAAGACTCATTGTACCCCACAAATGCACCCTTTCTTCCTGAAGGGTTTAGCTTGATCCTTTTCTCCTTGGGTACCTGAATGTATATTGGACACCCCAAATATCCAGAAGTTTCCAACCTCAGCCTTCACTCCAGTGAAGGCCTCCTCGAGCATCATGTTCTTCAAAGTCTTATGAGGACTTATGTTATGAACATACATTGTAGTCATGGATTCCTTTTCCCACAGAAACATAGGTAAATGTTGATCATTCTAAGTCATCTTGGACCATACTTGATATATCGAAGTTCCCTCATGAAACCAATATATCAGGAAGTTAAAAAACATCAACACTCCCTCTAGATCTGGAGGCGACTCCTCCTCTGTCTCTTCTCCTTGTAACACGGAAGGTATCTCTTCCTCATTCTCTAGAGGTAACTCAATCTATGTTCCCTCTAGATGTAGTACCACCTCCCTCTTTGGGAGTTCCTCTACATACACTGGAACTGTTGCCATGCCTACTTCATCAACATCGCATGGCTCGACTCATGTATTGGGAATACTACACCTGCTCCCTCTGAGTCTCATAATTTTCCCCCTCCTATATTGGATCTACCACAGTTGTGCTGCAATCAGTCTTGACTCGCTATATCCACAATCATTGGAGCTGTCTCTGTTGTCTGGCATGGTCATGTCCTGGGAGGTACATTGCTCCTAGAGACTTCTTGTCTCTGAGCATCATCTATGGAAATGTTTCTCCTTGATATCATGTTGGAAGGTATTTACCTCCATGTTTTCCTCATGTGACAATCATTATGGCTCCTTCTCATAGCTATTACTTGTGACCTTCCTGAAACAAGAAACAAGAACAACAAAAAGCATCTCCCTCCAAATATTATGTCTTCTACTATGACCAACACACATTCATCATATACTCGATCTCATATGGCTACCAACACACATCCATCATATACTCGATGTCATACAACAACCAACACACATTCATCATATACTCGATGTCATATGGCTACCCATGTTGATTTTCTAGTGTTAAATTAAACAAGCACAATTTTCCACAAGTGGTAATTACTTCCAATGATATACAATATTGCTTTAGTAAACAATAGAACATCACTAAGTAACTTGGAAAGTATTGTGTATTTCAAGTGTCATTTTATAGTAATATTAGAGTGATCCAAAAAAAAAAGACACGTCTCTTTGAAAAATTAAATTTAAAATTAAACTAAATTATTATTATTATTATTTTATTTTTTTATTTTTATAAATAGTTGGAGAATACTCTGTAACTACCCAAAGATTAATTTGGTTATAATCCATCCACATAGCACTTGAATTTGTTAAATTGTTCCTCCATAATTCATGGGATTCTTTGCATAAATATAGGTAGAAGAAAATATGCAGTACATTCCTCATATTTAGGTAATTATATACTTTTACTAGAAATTACTGCCCACCATAATTTATGGAATGATTTCTATAATTTAGGTAGGAGTAAAAAAAGTAAATATGTTGTACATAGAGATTTTAACAACCCCATAAATTTAACACTCCCAATATTTCACTCTACTCTCATTTTCTTGGGCCCTCCTATGAAGGAGTCAAGCAGAGTCTAGCTTTGATACCATGTTGTTTTTCTTCGTATAAGATATGATCAATATATTATTACAACGATGAGTGTTCCATATACAGGGAACATATGGTGACCATCCATGAAAGGATGCATCCCTTTAATAATCAATAACTATTTATTGTTATCATTTACTTTATTATATCTGATATTAATAATCAATAATCATATTATTAATTATTATTCTAAGAGAATATCTTCCCGATGTTGTCCAAACATCAACAAGAAGAAGGATGGGACACAGTAACTCAATATTGATTACAAAGCGCTAAACAAATTCCTGATCCCCTATATTGATGGTATTCTTGATCAACTTAAGGGTGCCAAGTTATTTAGTAAGATTGATATAAAGTCAGGCTATCACCAGGTCCCAATTAAACAAATGGATGTATGGAGGACTTCCTTCAAGTATACAAAAGTCCTTTTCTAGTGTTTCAAAAATTCTTTTGGATTGACTAATGCTTCGAAAACATTCACGAGAATGATGGATGACATCTTATGACTGTTCATAAAATATTTTCTGGTTATATATTTAGAAGACATCCTCATATTCAACAAAACTTGTGAAGAGCATTTGCAATGTATTTAGTATATCCTAAGCACTTTGTAGCAACACAAGTTATATTCCAATATAGAGAAATGCTCATTTGGCATGCAGAGAATTCAATATCTAATATTCATCATAGATAAATATGGGGTACATATGGACCCAACCAAGATCCAAGACATTCATGATTTGCCAACCCTGATGACTCTAACATAGCTCTGTATCTTCTTGTGATCAAGATTATTTTTGAGAATGAAATGAAAACATAGATATTACAATGAAATACATATAAATATTGCCAAAAACATAGAAATACAATAATACATGGTTTCTATTAATGAAAGAAATGTATAGAGACTGCAAAATTACAAAGTGAAAGACTCGCTAGAATGGTGGCAACTTATCTCTGAGAAGAGATGTGATAGCTACTCGCATTCGAAAGAAGATGATTGTTACAATGAGGCTCCAAAGGCCATTTTAACATAAGTAAAATCCAAAACCCTAACCCCAGAAGGTGAAAAGCTAAAATGTTTGCGGGCCCCAATGGGGGTAGTTGATATGTCAACTTCTTAAGGGAATAACTTTTGCATACGATCTCTGTTTGGGGCACTCGATACATCGTTGGAAAGGTCTAACCGAGAATAACGATTTTAGACTAGCCTAGGCTAGTGTCTTTACTAGTCACCTTGGCCCCAAATCCCCAAAAAAGCGTCGTTTAGGGCCTCAAAATGGTCTTGGAAGTTTGGAACCCCAAAAACTGCCGAAAAAACTGCCAATATGGAAAATTGTTTTTCGAGCTCGTGGAATAGGTGGGTGGACATTGAGATCCACCTGGATCATCATGGTCCTTTCCAACTTCTATCATAGGTTCATGTTTGGGTTCTCCCATATTTCTTGGCCCTTAAAACAAGTGACCAAGGGTGGAGCTAAAGCCAGGTATTCTTGATTTGTGTAACAACTTAAAGAATCCGAGGATCTAAAATGTTGCCTTTTCTCGACACCAATCCTCACTCTACTAGACCTGTAACAACCATTAAATATTGATATATATGTCTATGACTATGCTATTAGTGTAGTCCTCCCTCAACATGGACATTTGATGGCCTATCATAGTGAGACAATCTTTGATATTGTTCATAGGTATCCCACCTATAAAAAGGATATGTACTCCATTATGCAGGAATGCTGACAGTGGAAGAATTATATTATGGGAAATGAAACAATCATCCACACTAATCACAAGTATGTATAATTCATGTAGACACAAGGAAAGTTACATAATGACCACCATGAAAAGTGGTCAACGTACTTGCAACAATTCCACTTGAACATTATGTACAAGAAGGAAAACACAAACTGTTTTGTATATTGCATAATCCAACCCCTAGCCATGGCACTAATTGCAGTTATTAATTCATGTGGGCATTAGACTTCCAGGTGGCCCCAATTGTACGACTGTGACCCCAACTTTGTTGCTACATATCATACACTAGGCACAGGTAAATATGTTTTAAATTTTCATCTCTAGGATGCACTTTTGTGATATCTGAGCCATCTTTTTATTCCTTCAAGTAAGAGTGCAAAGCTAATTTGAGAGGCACACTATAGTTGGGTTGTAGGTAACTTTGGTGTGAAGAAGATAGTATTTGTACTTTAGAAGTATTTCTACTAGACAAAACTCCAACAAGACAATAATAGGTATATTAGATTATGCAATTCTTGCACCATTGCTAAACTTGCAATTAAGAAGTAGGGGTTGTACACTCCTCTACCTACCCCATGCAAGCCCTTCAAGTCAATATCGATGTATTAAATGTAATGTTTTACGTCCACCAAGAATGATAGTGATTGTGTCTTTATGGTTGTCGATTTATTCTCTAAGATGATTATTATGTCACCATGTAAGAAGAGTATCACATCCGAAGCCATTGCTAAGATATTTTTTGAGCATGCTTGGGTTCATTTTGGACTACCATGAACCATTATTTTAGATAGGGATATTAGGTTCCTTACCTTCTAGTCTATCTTGTGGTCTCTAATGGAAACCAAGATGATCAAATTGTTTGCCTTCCACCCCAAAATAGATGGACAAATAGAAGTGGTCAATAAGATGATTATGCATATCTTGCACATGTACAACTCTAATCATCCACATACATGGGATAAGATTCTTCCATATGTTCAACATAGTTATAATAAATCCCTCAACATCTTTATTTTCCACATCCCTTTCCAGGTGTGCTTGAGGTTCTATCCATTGGCCCCCAGTGATGTAGCTCCTCCCATTGCATATTCATAGGAAGAGTCCTCCCATGCTCAAACTAAGGAATATAGAGCATCCAAATTTGTTAAATGGATCCAACACATCCAACAAAGGGTTCATTATATCTTGCAGAAAGATAATTCCAAGTACAAGAAATGACATGACCAACATTAGGTTCCACGTAAGTTTCATGTTGGTGATAAGGTGTGGTTGCATTTGTAGAAAGAGAAACTCATAACCCCCCATGGAAATATTAGACCACTTTTATACGATCCTTACAACACCATGAAGGATGTGGACGAGAATGATTTTGAATTGAGCATTCCCCCTTTCCTTGGATTGCACCCAATATTTAATGTGGAGCTACTTTGACCATATTTTCCACCCCTATTGGACACTTCAAAGGTGGCTGAGCATTTCCCCCCTACATAGCTCAATCCTAATTGCATTGATCAGGTGACAATGTATTAGTAATGGACACTTAGATGAAAGGAACCTATCATCATGACATACATCTCTATTGATTTGTCAAATTAGGACAACTTCTTCACGAAGGAAAGTGTCTTACTAGGAGTCAAATTATACAAAATTTTCCCCATCTAATGAGGGAACTTGACATAAAGGGGGAGGACTGATCCAGGTGGATATCGGTGGCCACTGACCTCTTCCACTGACTCAATATGGTTCTCCATCTTGACATTTTTTTGATCTATAGTTTTTAAAGTCCTAAACTTTTGGGGCCGTTTTGAGGCCTTAAATGGTGTGTTTTGACCATTTATGGGCTTGGGGTGGTCATGGCTTGACCAATCTTACCAATAATTGTACTTCTCAGCTAGATATTTCCAACAAGCTAATGTGCACCCCAAATTAATATTATATGCAAATGTTTCACCCATGGGGATTTGACGTACAAATTATTGACCTCAGAGCCCACAATCCTTTTCACTCTTCATCTCCTAGAGTTAGGGTTTTTGATCTTTAGTTTTTTTTCATCTTAGGGATTGGTAATTTATGTTAAAATTCCATTTTCAACCTCTTGTAATGCTTTCTTGCAAATGAGCATAACTAACACCCCTTTCTCCACAAATAAGATGTCACCATTCTAGCTAGTTTGTATTTCTTTGCATTTTATAGTCAGGAGAACATCTTCTATTTGATGAATCTATTCCACCCTATGTACAAAACATCATGGAGGGAAGTCACAAGATTGTTATGAATACTAGTTTTTAGCTTTCCTATTCTCCAGTAATAATGCATTATGTGGACGATTTTTTAGATATGGATGGATCTATATATTTGGATCCACATGACTAGGGTAAGTATCCAGAGCATCATTTCATTGGTTTACTAAGTTAAGATATCTTTGAAGGGGAGTCAAGATGAGCACTTGGACACAAGATCCATGTTTAAGGTGGAGCTTATCGAAGTGCTTCAACATGGTGGCTAACACTTGTACATGGCACCTTGGTTCTTTGGTTATGTTCAACATTGTAGTCAACACTCAACCATGGGACCTTGGTTTATGGTTGTACCTCCTAAAAAACAACAATGAGGGCAATGCTTTCGTAAGGGTAGTGGAATTTTGGTATCCTCCCTAGGGGTGTAATGGGGGTCAAATGGCCCATAGTAGAGTAATTGTAGTGGAATCCATTCAATGTAAGGTGGACTAAGTCCACTTTATTATTAAATAAGGTCCACTATGGTATTTAGTACTGAATAAATGTAGTGGGGCCTCATTAAAGAAGGTCCACTAGGTAGTTAAGAGATTGTTATGATTATGGTTCTCTTGATGCATTATAAATAACGATAAAGTCATCCTTATGAAGGGTGTGGAAAAAAATTATATTTAAAGCTTATCTCATTAGAAAATTACCCCCTCAAAAAGGAAAATGAATAAAAATAGATTCCTTCATAAAAAAAATCAATTATAAAGTGTTGTCCTACCTTAAACATTTTGATATTAATAAAGAGTCAAGCATTTCTATCTTATTCTTAATAAATTCTATGTGATTTTATATTCAGATACAAAGTATATAACAAAATGAAGTACTCGTTATGATATGTATTGGATATATTATATTGAAACTTAATTGACCAATAAGTTATCCCCTTTAAAAGTGAATAAAAGTGATAACTATACATTACTACTTTACCTAGAACATTTTGATATAGAAAAAGTGTTAAAACATTTTTATTATATTTATCATAATTCAATTTTAAAAGTTCAACATCATAACATTTTTTATTTTATAAAATTGTATTAAATAATTTTTCATTTTGAAAAGAAGAAAAGTATTATGATAGTTCATTTAAAATCATTGCTTTATCATCAATGAGAAGAAAAGAAGATTCTAAAGTATGTTAGGAAACGAGAAGAAGATCCTAAAGTATGTTATAAAATAGTATATTAAAATATAAATAAATAATTATAATGGAATTTAATA
>ML776905.1:2571592-2599709 GCA_009831015.1 Picea engelmannii | reverse complement strand
TTTTTTTTTTTTTTTTTTTTTCTTTTTATGTTTAAAATATATATAGTTTAGGTTAGTTTTAGAGTAAAAAAGTAAAATTATTTTAAATCAATTAAGAGCTTATTTTTGTTGAGCTTATTTTTCTTGGATATAAAGATACAAATTAATGTTCCAAAATATAAAGACATTTGATTGGAGTGAAAGTAATATATAGTTAAGTTATAAATTGATATATATATATATACGATCTTATCAATTTATAACTTAACTAAATACATCTACGTGCACAATTTTAAATACCCATCCAATCTTCATAATAACATAATTTTCAAACATTTGTTTTAAAAATTATTATAATATATGAAAAAAATATAATTAAAAATATTATAATATCTCAAAAAGAATACAATTAAGAATAATTAAGATATACCCCTTATATTTCAAAACATTTTCTAAACATCATAATAATATAAAATAAAATAGAAATTATGATGAATTTATCACATTAAAAAGAATCACAACCAAATTGATAATTAATATGGTTAATATTTTTAAAAATATTTTAATATTTGGAAAATAATACAATTAAGAAATAATTGAGGAGACTAATTGAGATACATTGCTCGTGTTTGAAAACATTTTCTGAAACATCATAATATAATATAAAATAGAAGTTATGATAAATTTTATTACATAAAAATCACAACCAAATTGATAATTAATTCATAAAAAAATCTAAAATAAATGATAGCAATGATCTTATCAATTTATAACTTAACTAAATACATTTATAGGTACAGCTCTAAATACATCCATCCAATCTTTATAATGTTCGCACGTTTGGTTTAAAAAATATTATAATATATGGAAAAAATACAATTAAAAATATTATAATATAGGAAAAAAATATAAATAAAAATATTATAATATACTAATAAAAAAAGAATAATTGAGAGACTTTTGCTTGAAAATATTTTCCGAAACATCATGATAATATAAAATAGAGTTTTTTTTTTTAAGAAACGAGAATCTTGAATTTCTTCTTTAATTAATGGATAGAGAAAGGTTGGTAGCCATACCATCAATTTAATAGCTATTATATAGCTATACCATCAATTTAGTCGCTATTATATAGCTATACCATCAATTTATACAACTTCCAAAAATGTATAGTGCATTGTGGCCTCGACACTCTTTTGACATCTTGTTTGAGATTCGCAAGCAAATCTTATATTTGAAGTTTATCTCTTTCTTTTGCCATTAAAGTCTTTGATCTATCTACAACTTGTTGATTTTTTAATATAAGATTTGGCTCTTTTGTTCTTGGAACATGGTTCACTTACCTTATGAAAATTTAATATATTTTCTTAGAACTTAGGGAGTTCCCAAATGTCTCATGTTATGATTACCATTCCAATTTATATTGTAATTTTTCCAAAACCCTCCCATCACTTCTTTATGGACAACTTTATGTTGTTGCAATTCTTTATTGGCCTGTGTGCTCAGGAGATGGATAAAAAATGCCAAGAGAACAGAACAATCCAATTAATCCAACTTATATTTGAGCTAACCAACTATTTAACCATTATAGGTCAACTCAACTTAATGTTTATTAAAATGGTTGGAACTTACTAGCACACATGTTGATCCTCTATTATATTATTGTTTCCTATACACATCAACATCTAACATAATCAAGACAATTCAATATCCTCTCAGTCATCAATGTGTTTCTCATGACGACACATGGATAACAAGCACACAGTGAAACTTTATCACTAAAGTGATATGCATTATTATGGATACATTTTAAAAATATCAAGGATAAGACTACACTCTAAGGGTAAAGCCTCATATGAAGGTTATGAATACAATACAAAGGGATTCTATCCAAATTTCCTTCACATAGATGTTTTCCTCTAAAAATGTCATGAATTAAGTATTCAATCTAGTTCTCCACAGGTTTAGCCTCTATATCCATTCCATTCCATCTTCATGCTGTTATTGATTTTAACAAGGAGTCTTGCGAAATTCTTCTATGGTTACCCCCTTAGAGTTAATGTTGAGTTTGGATTCCCTTGCTACCATCCTTTACTAAAATTCTTGAACATTTTCTCTTTGCTAATTTTGTTTTCCACTAATTCTTTGAATATATAAGTACTCACCCAATGAATTTTATGTGTCCTTTACTCAATGTCTTTAACTAGGTTTACTCCAAAAACAAGTCTACCCTGAACATTTAGGTTACACTCTATTCTCAATCTATCGATTGAAGTTTTCATCTTTTGAATGCACCCAACTTTTTCTTATATCCATATTGATGAAATTTAGAGTCCTTTGGATTATAACTTATCTTTCTCCAAGCCTAACTTCGAAATAATGTAGACTTCATAATCATCACCTTGGAACGATGTTCTTTGGAAGCTTTGTATTATGTTCACCTCTACCCATATACCATAATCAAACTCCTCTAATATTCCTCTTCATAATCTTATTGTACACCTTTAATCATTCTTATCTATGCCTTTGTGATATGCTTGACAATATGTCCCTTCGTGTGAATAAGAACCATTCTTGAAGTTTTGAAAACCTACCCATTATGCACACTAGGATGGATATCGACTATTATTTGGCCCCTATTTGTTTGTTGATAATTGTATTCTATGAATGAGACATTATTCTGACTTGAGATTTCTTGTGCTAAAGACAAAATCCTCAATAATTTGTTTTCTGAGTCCTAAAATGGCATGATCCAAGCAACATATACCTAGATCCTATATGAAAAACCATTTAGTTCCTCCAACTCCATTGCTCTATTTCCAAATACTTTGTTAATCTTATAAGGTCTAATATTCCCATAATTCAATATCATACAACAATACAAGTTGTATTATTGTGAAGGTATATTCCTTAATATTTCTACCATTATCCCTCTTCATCTTGTCCTTAGAAATCATTAATTGATGCTTAGACAACAATATGTCTTCATCTAATCATTCTAATTGTTCCAACCTATTCTTTATAGACTCTAGTCAATGCCATATTTCTCCTCCACTATAGTATTCTCTAGAATATGGTTGAAGTTTGAAGGCTCACCCTCCTTTACAAACGTTATTTTTTACAAACCTACAAGTTTTCTGATGGGTATTAGGCTCACACCTATAACAGTCCAGGTGAGACTTCTAGTACTAACATAAATGACTATAAAGAATGGGGAGGCAGGGCCAACAACCTCTAACTCGTTAGCGATATTAGGTGAACAACAATTGATAAAGATAGCGAAAGGGGTGGTAGAGTTCCCCACCACAAAGATGCAGGAAAAGGCAAGGGAAGTAGGTAACATTGAATTAGTGTTATCTCAACTACCAAGAAATGTCTTACAAGAATTACAGTTGAGCATGATGCAAGAGATAAACATGCATGTAAAAAATACATCGAGCGAGTTGGTTAAGGTTATGGTCAAGAATGTAGCATTGGATATGGAGTTCAGCAAGGTCAAGTAAGAGCATGATCATGCTGCATAGAACGTTGAAAGGATGTAGCATGCCTTCAAGAAATTTTATCAAGAGCCCTGAGAGGCTTGAACAAAGATAGAGGCCCCAATCAAATAACAAGTAACATAGATAAGTGAATCTATTTAGGGATTCCTCACACAAATAGTTGACCTAGAAGCACATATGACATTGAGCACTCCACCTGAAAAAAAGGGAGAAAAGGGAACAAAAAGTGACAAAAATGGTGGAGAGAAGAAAGAATCTCGAAGCAGAATATGCTCATATTTATGCAGAAACCATGGGTGTCTGTAGATAACTTAGTGAAAATAGAGAACAATAAGAGATCAACCAAAAGATCCAGGTTGCGTAGGAAAATATGTAGAATTTCAAAGCAATGATGGGAGCATTACCGCCAGCAGAAGTGGTAATGACAATGAATGAGAATAAAGAATTGTATTCAGAAATGAATCAGCTAAAAGTGGAGTAATATGATCACACACGATAGATAGAATTACTATAGGACAGAGCATACATAGTGACAACATACTTAAGAAAAACTCAAGGGATAATGAAACAGGTAGTTGAGGAAAGTGTTGAAAAGATGAAAGCTCAAATCACTACTGACACAATCGACAAAATTTTGTAGAAGTAAATCAAGGTAAAGGAGAAGGCTCAGACAATGAAGGAGACCTTCAAAAAATACATGGCACATTGGAAGAAGAGTTTAGTGGCTCAGGACAAGACATAGGTGAATGTTGGGGGCCTATTAGATAGGCGTTTTGGTTAAGTTTTTGGATATGTGATAGAATAAGTCAAATAATAAAAGGAAGTTAGAATATGGACTAGAGCACGTGACGTGAGAAAAATTTAAGGAGTTAAAGTGAACACAAGGAGGAAGCATGATAGAGCGACATGCAACAAGAGGAAAACGGTTATAAATCATTGGGATTTTGGGAAATTTATTCCATATTCTAATGGCATTAGCCCTATTTTGATGTATAAATATGTAAAGGGTCGGGGTAGATAGGGGGGTTCAACATATGAGAAGTTCTTAGTGATTTTTGGGTAAGTTGAGTCAAGCGTTGGAAGAAGTTCTAAGGTATGAATGAGGAGTGAGACTCGCATTGTAGAAGAATGGATAGGTAGGTTTGGGTAATGTTACTGTTGCATATTTTGTAGTGCATTGCATAGATGTAATGATATTATCAATGAATAATATAAGAAGGAATCCATTGTAGACATAGCCCAAGTTGGGTGAACCACGTTAAAATCTTGTGTCATGATGTGTTGATTTTTCATGATATGATGTTTAATGTTACTATGAAATGATGATAAATACTTAAGTATGTTGAATGTGTTATTAATATATGATGCTATAATGTCACACACTAAAGTAATTGGTGAATGAATGAATGTTAAGTGAATTAGTGTTGCACACAAGGTATGTCGCATGATAAGTAATTGTTAACTAACATAAACTACGCACATGAGTAGATGGTTAGTAAGAACATGTTGAATGCCTCACTTCCCCTCATCACTGCAGAACCTTGGTTCCTGCAGCCCATGTAGATGCCTAGAATTAGAATTCACTTGCTTTCAGGTGATGCTGAAAGGGTCAATGTCTAAGGGTTTTGTTGGTGTTTTGATGATGAGCCCTGGTCTACCCATTGCACACCAACACACTCTCACCCGCGAGTTCCTGTTTCAAGATCACAAAATTATCCCGTATCATCCAAAAAAAAATGGTAAAATATAATCCTTTAACAAGATTTTGGAGAGAGGGTTAACAAAATTATGTTGCGCCAATAGGGATGAATGCGATGAGAGAGTTCCAACTGTTTTATGGGCCTATAGGACTACTACAAAGAAACTGCATAAGCATACTCCTTTCCAATTGGTCTATGGAAAAGAAGCAATCGTCCTAGATGATTTCATCACCCTAAGTTTATATATTGTGCAGGTGACTCAGATGACAGATGACGATTCAATGTTGGAATGAGTCGCAGAGCTGTTGGAATTATATGAAGCTCGATCTCTGGCATATTTTCATCAAACTGTGGAGAAGGCTATACAAAATACTTGGCATGAGAGACACATCAAAACCAATAATTTTGTGCAATATGATAAAGGTTTTTTATATGACAACAAGTATCAAACGCATCTAGGGAAGTTACAAACACATTGTCTTGGACCTTTCATACTTGCGAAAATTAGGGAATCATGAGTTTCCAGACTAGTGCAACGAAATGGTATTCTTCGGTTGGGATGGGTGAACGACACACGCCTGAAGCCCTACATTTATGCTCATTTAAAGAAATTTTGCAACACTCTTGTCATAGGGAGTGAATAAATTATGTAGGTTTCTAATTTGTTTTGTTGTTTCCCATTTCATCAATAAAATGGAGGGCCCAAGAAAGGGAACATGTCCAACATTTCCCTAACCATCAAGGTGGGAATTTACATCAAACCACGAATTGTCGAAGAAATCACTCTCGGGGCTGCATGCTCCACTGAAAAAGTCATTCCCTACAAGGATCCTTTTTAAGAGTATCGTGAAATTTTATCCTCACCATGCACTAAAATTCGCAGTCTCAACCAATTCATTATTGAACATTAAATCAACAATTGGCCAGATATTGCACCCATTTGACAAAAGTAGTGGCCCCTGCAACCTTCTAAATCCATGGCTACCAAATCCAAAATTGAAAAGTTATGCATTGTTGGGTTTATATACCCTATTGCGTACACTTCATGAGTCTCTATCTCTATTCATGTTAACAAAAAACATGGATCCATTTACATCTGCACCAACCTATGATACCTCAACCAATCATGTCCTAAACAACTATCCCAACAATCACATGGAAAAAATTTCTCAGCCATCCAAAGAAGAGTAGACACCTTGGTCAAACTAGAAGAGGAAAGAGGGAAAGAAAAGAGAAAATTTGTTGTGCACCAAAATATCATAAATCAATGATTTGATACTAAATCTGTTGGGTATAAGGATTTTCAAATAGTTGATCTATTTCATAAATGGGATAAGCCACATGAAGAATTTTATGAGGAAAAACTCTCTATGGAATGGGGTAAACCACAATAGATAGAATGACACACATAAATAAACTATAATCCCAAGTATGATATACATATGAAATGCTAACAAGACAAGATTAAGAGCCTACCTTGCTTGGATGTTCGATGAAGACCACCGTTGAGCATGAAACTCAAATAATTATACTTGCAACTTGTCCTCAACAACCAAGATACACAATCATATGGTGATAATATATAATGTTAGCAAATATATTAGCATAATCCATTAACATACATGAAAAATATACCCATGGAATAATAATTCAAATATTTGCACGATATCAATTGGAAGAGAAAAGAGTATTTATATTAAAATAATCAGCATAAGTATACAGGTGACAAAATTTTGTAACGACACATCTCAGAACCGAGAAACTAAGTCCCTCCAGTTGGGCCTCCACTACTTCAATCCTCCACCAAAGGCAAGCTCATTTAAACAAGACAATGAGGCTCTCCATCACAAAGAAGGAAGATCTTGGAGGTTGAACAATGAGTTCATACTTTCAAGGATAAAGGGATACAAACTCAATATGACGTGAAATTTCTCCATAGTATCTTTTCTCTCAAACTTGGATTCTCTCCTCTTTCCTAAGGCTTGGATATGGCTCAATTATATCCTTCAAATGGAACTGAAGGGCCGAGTCAGAGCGTTTCTAGTATATGGAAGGTCAATGATCATGGATCTCATGACATGACATGGAAACTGATGCAGGGGCATCGTAAGCAGTCAAGAAAGCGTGGAGGCGAAGGACATCTGGAAAGTGCAACACGCATTTTTCACGTTTTTAAATGTTTCGAAAGTTTAAGGGAGAGGATATTAATGTAATAGTTAGGAAGATGGCGTACTTGCATTTATATCTTGGAGGTTGTAAACAGATATTGAGCGATTTCTCTCATCTGTAAAACATTAAGGCATTTAAGCCTAGTTAATGAAAGTAGGTAGGTTTGAATTAATAGATTAGACAGTTTTAGGAGTAGGAGGGAAAATGGATATAGACACCCTCACCTTTGTATCATTTGTTAATTGTATCATTAGCATAAGAATAAGAAGAAGAAGATAGAGCTATAGAGAGAGCTATAGAGAAGAACCCATGTACAGAAGCTTTTGAATTAATATATGGAGCTTTGAATCAGACTCATGGTGTTATGATGTTTTCTGTGTATATGTGCTAAATGGTATGCTTATGGTTGTTTATTATATCTGTTATGCATTTGCTTTAATACTGTGTGTATGTATGATTTCATGTTAAATGTTTGAAGTGTGAGAGAGATAGAGAGAATGAGTTTCAATTGTTTCTCTTCCTGAGTGAGATTTCCTGCAAGGAGTGCAGTGAAACGTTCACAAGGAGTGCATTGACGAAGGTTCAGAGTTTATCTATGAAAGCTCAGGAGGGATACCATTGTTCTCATTCCAACAGAAGTGCAAGTGAAGCACAAAAGCTGTGCAAGGTGTGCGTAGGCTGGTCGAAATATCAGAACTTATCAACCAAGGGGAGAGTTGAAGGACTGCTATTGCCGAAGGTGCATAAAGTCAAAGAAATCAAATACTTAGAAGTATTTGAAAGTCTGCCGCAAGGAGTGCGTACATGGGTCCTTTTGAGGCTTGAGTTTACAAGTTAAAGTTTAGAAGGGATAACACCTTTGAACACTTCAAAGGAAGACGGAGGTCGAAACACGTCAAGGGAAGGACGTTTGCTATTTCACAGAGATTCTTGAGGAAGAAATCGAATATTCGAAATTCTCCGTGGAGAACTTACGAAGCCGCGAGGGATGTAGGATACAAAGAAGTTGCAGGGTGGTTAGAGGCAGGCAGACTCATCACTCTAGGATCCAGAATCAACGTGGACTATTGATCGTGCTTTGCACAAGCCGTCAGATCATTTCGACATTTCGGGGATCCAGACGACAAGGAGTTGAGCACAGTGGAACGAAAGTCTCGAAGTCGTGAGTTGCGATAGGAATTGGCATAGAGTTTGGGATTTCGACACTTCGGGTGTTGGGAAATGGAGGAGGCAGCGTTTTGGGATCGAGAGTTACAAAAGTTGGAAAGGTTGGAGTGACAGGTGGAAAGGATCCGTGTCAGAGACAGAGGACAAAAGAGAAGACAGGTGGTGCACTTGTCTCCAGGAAGAGTCAAGTTTCGTTGATTGTTTCGGGGTTTCATAGGTTGAAGAGTCGGAAGTCTTGCATCAGGATTCGCGAAGTCACGAAGTCCAAAATTCCAAATCGATGGAAAGTTCTGTGAGAAGCTAGCCTTTGCTGAATACATTTCAGTAAATCAACATTTCGGGTTTCGGGAGTAGAGAGCCGAGAAACTCGACAATAGGGATCACGAAATTGCGAAACCCGAAAGCCTGAATTAGGAAGGGCATGACTTTGTTGAGGTCAAGGAGACTTGGGTGATGCCTGGTGTTTTATCACGTGGGCACACTCATAAGGACCTATGGAGGAGCACTACTGTATGTGTGTGTGTCCCTATGGGGAACACAAAGAGTCAATTAGACTCTAGGGCAGATTAGAACGATCCTATGAGCGGATCTCGGCCTGTGGGTTGGGGGATATACACCAGTTGGTATCAGAGCTAGACTCTGTTTGTATATTGCAGACAGAGGGAGAAAGAGGAGCAAGAGTAATCTGATACATATCATAGCACAGAACAAATTTCTTTGTTTTCTGTAGCAGAGAAAAGAGGAACATTTCTCAGCCATGCTGTCGAGAAGAAGAGATAGACCAATGCCTGATCCAACAGTGGAAAGGGAAATGTGCAAACTACGTGCCAGGATTGATGCCATGGAGATAGAACAAAGGTGCACATTCGACACTAGGGATATCAGTGAGGCTGACAGTGATAATTAAGTTGGACATGAAGAAGAAGCCGCAGTTGAAGATGCTGCAGACGAACGCCTATTCAAGGCTGTTGCAAGGATAGGTGCCAGAGAAAAAATGGACATTCCAGTATATGAAGGAAACTTGGATGTTGAAGAGCTTCTAGATTGGATTAGAGATCTAGATAAATATTTTGACTATGAGGATGTCGAGGAAGACAAGAAGGTCAAACATGCTGTCACAAGACTTAAAGGGCATGCAACACTATGGTGGGATGAACTGCAGGCTGACAGACGCTACAAAGGTAAGAAGAAAATCAAGAGTTGGGATAGAATGGTTGCGAAGATGAATGCCAAATTCATACCCAAGGACTATCAAATCACTCTATTTCAGAGGATGCAAAATTTGAGATAGAAGCTGATGTCAGTGAAGAAATACACTGAAGAGTTCTACAAGATAAACATCAAAGTAGGTCATCGGGGAAGTGATGATGAAAAGGTTTCCAGGTACATGAATGGTCTGAGATATGACATTCAAGATAAGATGAGCATGATGATCATTCGGAATGTGGAGGATGCTTATCAGATGGCTCTGAAATCTAAAGAGAAGCTGAGCCGAAAGTAAGGTCAAAGAGGCTGAGGCAGAAGTCAAGCCAGAGGAAAAACAATTGCCCAAGACAGACCTCAGAAATCTAAAGAAGAGGGGAAGAAACCTCAACCCCAAACTGAGAGAGGAGGAAGCTCACAGAGAGGGCAATATGCTGATAGAAATACTTTTCCTCGAGCTAGAGGAAGAGGAAGAGGCCAAGGAGGTGAAGTGAAATGTTTTGTTTGTGGGAAAAACGGGAATAAATCTTATGAGTGTCCTGATAGGAAGAAAGAAGGTGGTGAGACTCACATTTTCGAAGCTCAAGGACAGAATGTTGAGGCAGAAGATGCTGAGGGCGAAAGATCCTTGATGATGAGGAAAGTTCACTTGAAGCTAGAGAAAGAGGCAGAGAACCCAGCCCAAAGGAACAGACTTTTTCGGACTGCTTGCAAAACCAAAGACAGGGTATGCAAAGTTATCATGGACAGTGGTAGCACAAACAATCTCATTTCTACAGAGATGGTATAAAAGATGGAGCTGGAGACTATCGTACATCCAAGCCCATACAGAGTTTCATGGCTACAAAAAGGACATCAGGTAAATGTCACTAAACAATGTTTAGTTGAATTTAAAATAGGTGGATATAAGGATGGAATATTATGTGATGTCATTCCCATGGATGTTTTTCATCTATTGCTGGGTAGACCATGGTAATATGACAGAAATGTGGTTCATGATGGGAGAAAGAACATGTACACCCTGGAGAAAAATAGGAGAACACACATGTTGTTGCCAATTAAAGATAAAGAGGTGAGACCAGAGGTGAGCAACACTGTACTTATCATGAGTGGGAAGGAACTTCTTAATGAGGTTAAGAAGAAGGAAGACACACAATTTATTGTGGTCAGAAAACCTAAAATTGTTTTGATCAGTACAAGAGTGGATGATTTACCAGAGGAAATCCAAGAGTTGTTGGAAGAGTTCGCTGATATAGTAGTGGACGAACTACCTTGTTTGTTGCCACCGATTAGGAGTATAAGTCATCACATTCATCTTATACCTGGAGCCAGTTTACCAAACAAAGCAACGTACAAATTGATGCCCCAGGAGAATGAAGAAGTCAAGAGACAGGTCCAGGATTTAATGGACAAAGGATTGGTTAGAGAAATCTTGAGTCCATGCATTGTTCCAATAGTACTCAGCCCAAATAAAGACGGAGGCTGGGGGATGTGTACAGACTCAAGAGAAATCAATAATATTACCATCAGATACATATTTCCATTGCCAAGGATGGATGATTTGATGGATTTCTTGAGTGGAGCAAAGCTTTTTTCAAAGATTGATTTGAAGAGTGGATATCATCAATTTCGTATGAGAGAAGGAGATGAATGGAAGACAACATTCAAGACAAATGAAGGGTTGTATGAATGGCTTGTCATGCCATTTGGCTTAACTAATGCGCCTAGTACTTTCATGAGGTTGATGAATGAAGTCCTGAAGGATTTCATTGGGAAATTCGTCATTGTATATCTTGACGATTATTGATTTTCAACAAGACAAAAGAAGAACACTTGAAGAATTTAACTACAATGATGAGGAGATTACAACAAGAGAAGTTGCTGATAAACATGAAGAAATCATCATTTATGAGGACACAACTCATTTATTTGGGTTTTGTTATCTTTGCAAATGAGCTGAAGATGGATACGGAAAAGGTGGATGAAATTAAGAATTGGCCATCGCCGAAGAATGTGTTTGAAGTTCGAAGCTTCCATGGTTTGGAAAGTTTCTACAGGAAATTCATTTGAAATTTTAGTGGGATTAGCGCACTGATGATGGACACGGTGAAGAAAATACATAAATCTTATCATTGGACAGAGGAAGCAGAGAAGAGCTTCAATCTGCTGAAGAAAAAGATCACGGAGCAACCAATTCTGGTTTTTCCAGACTTTAACAAGACGTTCCAGGTCAAGTGTGATGTGAGTGGATTTGCAATTGGAGTGGTCTTGAGCCAGGATGATAGGCCGATTGCATACTTCAACAAAAAGGTGAATGAAGTGAAGATTAAATACTCAACATATGACAAGGAATTTTATGCTGTCATATAAGCGCTGAAGAAATGGAGACATTATTTGGTTCCTAAAGAGTTTGTTTTGTACAACGATAATCATGCTTTGCAATTCGTGACTCAGTAGGACAAGTTGAACCAAAAGCATGCTAAATGGGTTGAATTCATGCAGAATTTTACTTTTGTGATTAAGCATATTTCTGGAACTACTAACAAAGTTGTTGATGCTTTGAGCAGGAAATGTTTTCTTATGCAAGAATTCAGAGTCAAAACTTTGGGTTTTGATAACCTCAAAGAAATGTACAAGGATGGCCCAGATTTTAAGGAAGCGTATGAGGCGTCTGAGAATCCAATTATCAGGGACAGAAGCTAGTGGACCGAATATATGATCCAATATGGATCATTATTCAGGGGAAATCAGTTATTTATTCCAAAATGCTCCATGAGGGAGAACCTGCTGAAGGAAAAACACAGTGGAGGATTTGACGGACACTTCGGTCATGACAAGACGTTCTCAAAGATGAATGGCTCATATTTTTGGCCAGGGATGAGGATAGATGTTAATAAATTTGTGGACAGATGTAGGATTTGTTAGCACACAAAGGGGAAAAGGTAGAACACAGGGTTATACCAGCCATTACCCATACCTGAGAGGCCGTGGGATGCAGTGAGCATGGATTTCATATTGGGATTACCAAGAACACAAAGAGGATGTGATTCAATCTTTGTGGTGGTAGACAGATTTTCAAAGATGGCACATTTCATACCATGCCGGAAAACCAGCGACGCAACTCATATTGCGAACTTGTTTTTCAAAGAAGTCATCAGACTTCACGACTTGCCAAGGAGTATCATTTCTGATTGGGATACTAAGTTTGTGGGACATTTCTGGAGGAATTTATGGAAGAAGCTGGGGACAAGTTTGTCTTTTATCTCAGCTTATCATCCTTAGACGGATGGGCATACATAAGTTGTAAACATAAGCTTGGGAGATTTACTGAGGAGCTTAGTGACTGAACACCACAGTCAGTGGGATCACATTCTGCCACAGGCGGAATTTTCTTATAATGATTCGATCAATAGAAGCACGGGGCAGAGTCCATTCCAAATTGGATATGGAATGAAACCAAGGGGAGTTTCTGAATTGAAATATATGGAACAAATTGAATTCAGAAGTGCTAGTGCAGAGGATTTTGCAGAAGCAATGAAGGAGCTTCACAACCAAGTCAAGGAGCAATTGCAGAGTTCAAGCCAAGAGTACAAGCACAGAGCAGATCAACACAGGCGAGAAATTTAATTTGAAGTTGGCAATTTGATTCTTGCACATCTGAGGGAGGAAAGGTTCCCAAGAGGAACACATAACAAACTGAAAATGAAAAATATTGGACCATGCAAGGTCATAAAGAAATTTGGGGCAAATGCATACGAGATTGAATTACCCGATGGGATCGAAATTTCACTGATATTCAACATCGCAGATTTGTACCCTTACAAAGCTGAAGAAACAGGAACAGAGAATGAACAGATAGAGGTTCAGTGGACCAAACAAATTCCTGTAGCTGAAAAGACAGAGATGGAGAGAATAATTGACAAGAGGGTTAGGAGGAAGACCAGAAAAAAAGAGTATTTTGAATACTTGGTCAAATGGAAGGGACATCCAATTGAAGATGCCAGCTGGGAAGATGAAGTAGAAATTCAGAAGCATGGATAGACCATGCAAGAGCTCATGAACAAGAGTTCATGAAAATTTTCAAGCGAGGGAGTATGATGCAGGATCATCCCAAGCAGTCAAGCGAGCGTGGAGGCAAAGGACAACTGGAAAGCGCAACATGCATTTTTCATGTTTTGAAATGTTTCGAAAGTTTAAGGGAGTGGATATTAATGTAATAGTTAGGAAGATGGCGTACTTGCATTTATATCTTGGAGGTTGTAAAAAGATCTTGAACGATTGCTATCATCTGTAAAACATTAAGGCATTTAAGCCCAGTTAATGAAAGTAGGTAGGTTTGAATTAATAGATTAGACAGTTTTAGGAGCAGGAGGGAAAACGGATATAGACACCCTCACCTTTGTATCATTTGTTAATTGTATCATTAGCATAAGAATAAGAAGAATAAGATAGAGCTACAGAGAGAGCTGTAGAGAAGAACCCATGTACAAAAGCTTTCAAATTAATATATGGAGCTTTGAATCAGACTCATGGTGTTATGATGTTTTCTGTGTATACGTGCTGAATGGTATGCTTATGGTTGTTTATTCTCTCTATTATGCATTTGCTTTAATACTGTGTATGTATGATTTCATGTTAAATGTTTGAAGTCTGAGAGAGAGAGAGAGAATGAGTTTCAATTGTTTCTCTTCCTGAGTGAGAGTTCCTGCAAGGAGTGCAGTGAAACGTCCACAAGGAGTGCGTTGATGAAGGTTCAAAGTTTATCTCTGAAAGCTCAGGAGGGATACCGTTGTTCTCATTCCAATAGAAGTGCAAGTGAAGCATAGAAGCCGTGCAAGGTGTGCGCAGGCTGGTCGAAAGCTCAAAACTTATCAACCAAGGGGAGATTTGAAGGACTGTTGTTGCTGGAGGTGCATAGAGTCGAAGAAATCAAATACTTAGAAGTATTTGAAAGTCTGCCGCAAGGAGTGCGTGCAGGGGTCCTTTTGAGGCTCAAGTTTACAAGTTAAAGTTCAGAAGGGATAACACCTTTGAGCACTTCAAAGGAAGACGAAGGTTGAAACACGTCAAGGGAAGGACATTTTCAATTTCACAGAGATTCTTGAGGAAGAAATCGAATAGTTGAAGTTCTCCGTGGAGAACTTGCGAAGCCGTGAGGACTGTAGGATCCAAAGAAGTTACAGGGTGGTTAGAGGTAGGCAGAATCATCACTCTAGGATCCAGAATAATTGTGGATCATTGATCGTGCTTTGCACAAGATATCAGATCATTTCGACATTTCGGGGATCCTGACGACAAGGAGTTGAGCGCAGTGGAACGAAAGTCCCGAAGTCGCGAGTTGCGATAGGAATTGGCATAGAGTTCGGGATTTCGACACTTCTGGTGTCGGAAAATGGAGGAGGCAGTGTTTTGGGATCGAGAGTTATGAAATTCAAAAAGGTTGGAGTGACAAGTGGTAATAAACCGTGTCAGAGACAGAGGACAATGGAGAAGACAGGTGGTGCACTTGTCTCTAGGTGGAGTCAAGCTTCGTTGACTGTTTCGGGGTTTCGTAGGTTGAAGAGCCAGAAGTCTTGCATTAGGATTCATGAAGTTGCGAAGTCCAAAATTCCGAATCGATGAAAAGTTTTGTGAGAAGCCAGCCTTTGCTGAATACATTTCGGTAAATCAACATTTCGGGTTTCGACAGTAGAGAGCCGAGAAACTCGACAATAGGGATCGCGAAATTGCGAAACCCAAAAGCCTGAATTAGGAAGGGCGTGACTTTGTTGTGGTCAAGGAGACTTGGGTGATGCTTGGTGTTTGATCATGTGGGAACACTCATAAGGACTTGTGGAGGAACACTACTGTATGTGTGTGTGTCCCTGTGGGGAACACAAAGAGCCAATTAGACTCTAGGGAAGATTAGAACAATCCTGCGAGCAGATCTCGGCCTGCGGGTTGGGGGATCTGCACCAGAAACCCAACATAATTTTTTATTTGAGCACCAAACATGATGTACACGGGTTGTGGTGGAGCAACTTGCATACATGCTTGTTGTCTAACTAATAGGGCACGTATATATGGAAAAGTGATCTTTTTGGATCTGGAAGGTAAAAAGGGGGAGTTCAAGTCTGCATAGGGAAATGGAAAGGCCATCCAAGCAAGTTTCATGGGGCGAGGTAAAATTTGTTGTAACAGATGCCCCTTAAAATGTGAAGTAAGAGGAGTATTTGCGATGGCCAAAATAAATTATAATTCCCAAAAGTCGAGTAATGGAGACTCAGCTGGAAGTGATAGTTACTCATGAGAATATTACAATTCATAATGACTTTGTACACATGGAAACCAATTTTAAATAAATTGCATATCCATGTGAAAATACACCAAATATTTGTTCATGGCCTTGATTAGGAAATACAAAGAAAACACATGCCATAGGATGTGATAGTCACGAATAAGGCCCAATGGAATCTAGTCTCAAAATAAATCTGAAGATATATATATAGAATGGAGTACAATATGATCTCCCATGATCAATGAAGTCATATAGGTGTTGTTCCAATGAAAGACAACAACATATTATGAATGCTGCTGCTGTAAGTGTTGGATTACTGAGAGGGGGGGGTGAGTTAGTAATAGAGAAATTTAATAATTTTTAACAAAAATATGAAAGTGTTATATCAATGTAGCATTATCATCCAATAGTTTCAAAGTAAATAAACAATGAACAAATGAGGCTCCAACACCCTAGTTTCTCAGGCTCCAAATTGAGGGAAGATCTAACTCCCCAATTCTCTAGCTACAACCAAAAGGAGGCTACAACCCCCTATGTTCTCCAACTACAACCAGAAGGTGGATACAACCACTAGTCCTTGCTTCGTCCAACCGCCCCGTCATAGAAGTAGAATGATGGAACCACTGCCACACTATCATCGTGAGATATACTGTTGTAAACCTATACCAATCAACCTGCACCAAACAACCTGTAACAACCTGTACCAAACAACATGTAATCAACCTGTATCATAAACAAGTGCATCAACCATGCACCAATCTGTACCTCAACTTCTACCGTCAACAAGTGCATCAAACATGCACCAAATATGTACCAATCATGCATCAAATACACATAAAATATGACTCATCAATATGTACCGACATCATCAACTATACACCTCATGTATGTGCCAACTCATCAACTACTTGTCTCAACCATGTACCCAACATGTACCTCACCCAAAATCCCTCATCAATTTCATCATCCAAATCTGATTTGTAACTCTGTAATATACCTAGTGTATATGATCACACACTTACAAACTTTTCTTAACTTTAACAACAAGAGACTAGCATTTTCATCAAACTTTACTTTAGTCTCACATGACTAATTTTGGATTAGTCAACAACCCTAACTTGAAATAATCATAACTATGTAATTGTAATGAATAAAGATATGAAAATAGTACACAATGTTCTCCAGTGTCTTTTGTGCAATTCCTCCAGGTTTCACTACTTAGAACCTCTCAGAAAAGGAGTTATATAAAAAATGGCATACCTTGTTGAATTTTGGCTTATTCTAGAGAGCAAACTTGTAGAGTGTGCCCCACATGGAATATTTTTTGTATGGATCTGAAAATTGTACATATAATACTATAGACTATAAACTAACCAATACCTTTGGTCTTACTAAATTTGGATATGTTTTAAACTAGTTTCAGGAATAGCCACAAACCCTATTTTCCACGGAGTGTAACTCCAAAACTAAAATGACCCACACGCTGAAATGTTTATCACAGATACTTGGATATGTTTCCTCAATGGCATCCATATTTTTCGGTTTGAATCATTCTATAAAATATGTTATTGTGAAAATGGTGAGATGGCCTGTAAATAACATACCTTAGAAAACATCATCAAAACAATTTATTCTCCTTTAAATTTCGGCCTTCTTTGCTTTACCTTCCCTCTGAAATTATCCTTAGATATCCTTTGGTTACCTCATTCACTTGTATATATTCAATACTCTCAAGTGTAATTAAAATTATATACCATTTCCTCTTATTTATACTTTTATGTAGCTTCTCAAGGAGTTACCTTGTAACCATCTTAAACCACTTTCCTTATTTTAGGGATAACCCACTTCTAATCACTTGTCCACTTAGTAATTTCTCCATTAACTTTATTATTTAAATTATTTCTTGTTTGCAACCATTTTGACTACTTAGACCTTTTGGGGCTTCTATATGACTCATGTGGGTTCTCCAACTTCACATGGCCATAACTCTCTAACCGTGAGGAGTTCTATGACGTTCCACATACCACCGGAAATGGCATGATATGCACTATCGATATAGAATAGACTTACCTTCAAATATATTATAACTCATACCATTATACATAAAATAAACTTGGGTACATTACCCAAACCTTTGTTCTACCCAAATTTTCTACCGGACTTTCTTCAAGGGTTGAAATCAATGACAACCAACCCAAATAATAAAAAATATCCCCCTTTTTCATTGATGGAAACACTCTGATGAAATACTAAATTCATATCACTCATGCTCCCCCTGGAACCATGCGTCTGTTCTCTTTCTCCAAGCATTTACCTTTGCATGTGATAAGTCTCTCCCCCTTTGTCATCAATGGAAAAAGTATCTTTCCATCCGGGGCTACTCCCCCTGACTGAACTCTTCCTGAAACTGATCTCCCAACCTGAAATGTTCTCTTTATGGTGCTTCCTCGTGTAAATCTAAGACATATAAGATAAGCATTCAAAATAATTCATTTTGAAGTAGAAATTACTCCAAGTCTCTGACAAAGATACTCAAAGGTTTCCCTTGGAAGCGATTTTGTAAAGATGGTTTCCACTTTTTATTTTGTACCCACATATTCAACTCTGATGTTCTTCTCTACAACCCGTTCTCGTAGAAAGTGAGACTGCATTGGAATGTGCTGCATCTTGGAGTGCATCACCGATTTCTTTGACATACTGATGGCACTTGTATTATCACAATAGATTGGAATGGGCTCATCATACTCAACCTGTATATCTGTTAAAGTTTGTTTCTATTGAAGTTTAAGCTATTATTAGGTTTATTTCAATTTAATAGATAACTATAGCATAGATAGGATCACTGAGCGAAACACAATCACAAGAGTAAACAAGCATTTATCTTGGGAAACCTTCAAGGGGAAGAAAACCCAACAAAACTTCTTTAATATAGTTTCAATAACCAAGTACAGTTCCAGAATAACTCTCTCTCTATGAGAGACAAACCACCATGATGCTAGACCAGAAAATCCAATGCCCAAACAATAAACCGAACACT
This sequence comes from Picea engelmannii, assembly GCA_009831015.1. Lineage (NCBI taxonomy): Eukaryota > Viridiplantae > Streptophyta > Pinopsida > Pinales > Pinaceae > Picea > Picea engelmannii. The sequence continues at coordinate 2,580,677 of ML776905.1, read as the reverse complement.
AGAGAATGTCCTCTCCCAAGCAATGCGCCTCTCTCTCTTCCTTCTTTAGACAACTAGTAACTACAACTTCCTTTAATACTTGAGCACTAGATGAGTGAGATGAGTGCGTGTTCAAATGAGTGGCTGACTTCCTTTATTTATACAAACTAGCAAGCAGTAAAAGAAGGTGTCTCTTCACTAGCATGGACGACTTATCTTTCTGGGTGGTTAGAACCACTTTAATTTTCTTGGGGGCCAACTTCTTAATTTGTATATTACAATTAGGGTTTGACCAATCCGCAAAAGGGGATTTGGTCAATTACAAAGCCCGACATGATCAATCCACAAAAGGGGATTGATCTAATGAATAATATATCAACAATAAATATAATATTCTTTGCAGTTACACAATATTTCAACACTACCTCTTAACAAGAAGGATATTCTTTATCTTTTGACAGGTCATTGGATGTCATCATCAACTGAACAATATCATCAATTGGATAATCATCATCAATTGGACAACAACATCAATTGGATAACATCATCAACTAGGTAACAACATCAACTGGATAATAGGAGGCATCAATATAATTCACTTGGTCATATGGCATCATGATCACTGACTAGTTCTCCATGAATCCATATTAAAGAAGTTTTTTTCTCTTTATCTTCGTGCAGAAGATACATTTTCTTTCTTTCATCTTCACGCAAAAAATATTGTTTCTTATATTCACACAGAAGATATCTTATCTTCACACAAAATATGTCGTATCTTCACACAAAAGATATTCTATGAGTTTTTCCATTCCTTTTATGTTCTCCCTTCTCTTGTAGTCATCTATCTCACCCATCCACTGGGGAAGACTACTACCATAGCTTAAATCCTAGTAATCCCACATGAACTAGAGAAGCTAAGATGATAGCCCGAGAAAGACTAGATTCCCTTTCCATGATCCACACAGGATCATGACACAAACCTCAAGAGACAACTAACCATTCCACATGGTCAAGGTTTGTGTTCCAGGATACTCAATCCTTAGAGGAGAGTATATGCCTGCTGCCCCTTGGAAAAACATCCACACTCCTCTCTACGAGGGTGATCACACCCCTCTCTATGAGGGTATTCTAGCATGTCCTTAGAGTATCCAAAACTCAACACTTGGACAGAGGCCAACCTTGGAAAATTTCTCAGTCCCCTTCTCTACAAAGGTCTCTTCTCTTTCTCCTTCTCTACAAAGGTCTCTTCCTTCTCTACAAAGGTATCTTCTCTTTTCCTTGTTTATGAAGGTTTATCTATGGTATTGCTCATTCCTTCTCTATGAAGGTCTCTTTGTGGAATTTCTCATTCCTTCTCTACGAAGGTCTAGCTATGGGATCTGAAAAAATCTCTTGTGGTCCAAAATATGGTATAATACCATTCTACCCATCTCCTGGGCATCATTCATCTACTGTATAATTTTCATATTGATCAAAATATCTCATTACTCATCCACTGAGTAAACTGTTCCATAGACCACTGCTTTCCTAACTGCACCAAATCATGATCCTTCGTTTCGAACTCGGAGACATAACTCCCTCTTGCATAAAAATAAGAGCTTCTAATCATCATTCTTGAAATTATCTTCTATAATATCCTGGGTGCCTTTTTGAGTTTGAACATTTCTTGCTTTATGACTTCATACTGGATCAACCTGCTCCCTATGCATCTATAAGAACAGTACTGGATCAACATGTAGTTACCTGCATCTCATCAACTATATATGAGTATCCATATTTCTCTTCATATTGAACATTTATGTTTTGCATCTTTAGGATCCTCCTGCTCCTATATAAATACTGAATATTGTCTGGTCTTTACTGATTATCACCATATTATAATTCCTTCTCATGTTGTCTAAATTCTGCAAGTCAAGGCATAAGTTCTTTCTTCTGAGACCTGTAAACTTACTTGCAGTATGATTTTTGAGACATGTCACTTATCCAATCAGTAAGTAACAATAAACAATAATAAAATAAAACTATATCATTATTTCTATCAGAGTAGTACACATCTTTCCTTAAGAAAAACTTGTTCAACCATGTACACATCTGAAACCCTAATCACGAATAAGACTTTTGAACTCTTTTTCACTCTAGCTATGAAATTACCAAAATTTCCCTTACTATCATAGCTAAACACATACCTTTGTCACTCTCATGAGTGATCATAACTGAAATAAATATTTTGTCTCTTTCTTTATCCTCTTCTTTGATGCTTCCTTCATAAGTCTGCATAGACACTGAGATAAAGCGAGGTTAATTAACATTCTCACAAAAATCTAACTTGTAATGATAAAGTATTAAAGAAAACAAGATAATAAGAATAAACATGCATAATTATCTTTTGTTTTGTGTGGGGAGGCTCCGCAAACTCCACCATTTTCTATCTTTAGTCAGATCAACTATCTTCAACTTAAAGTACATAATCCTCAATTTCTACTAAAGCTTTCTTTGAGGGAGGAGATTCCTCTTCCTCTGCCACTTGTTCTTGATGCTTTCTTTTCCTTCATATAATCGAGTTAGGGAATCAAACATTTCTTTTGGAGTCTTCTTTGAGTCCACTTGAGGAATCAAGTGATCTTTGATAGAATCTGCAATGATTTTGTTGGCCGTAACTATGTCTTTTTGGTGTTTTTCTTTAGCTGCAACATCGACGGGTTCTGGTACATTCTCTTAATTAATATTTCCAGTTCATTCTCTTCAAGAATGAGTGCGATATTATACTTCCTGGAACAACAATTTTCCACACCTTCTATCTTGTCAACAAGATTAGTGCTTGTAGACATCTCTTACCTGGAGCTAGAAAAATGACCAAAAAATGAAAATGCTCAGAATTGAATTTTGAGCTTACCAAGAGGTACGCTTGGCTATGGCGAGTAGCCTGGTGTAGTTAGTTTATGAAAATTCCAATTTATGACCCTTGAAACTGGACCAATGTATTTCTGGACTGGTGCTTCTAGTTTTCTGGTGCTTTTGGTTTTCTGGTACTTCTGGTTTCCTAGTACTTCTGGTTTTCTGGTACTTCTGGTACTAGTGAAAATTAGGGTTTAAATTTTTGGGAGTTCTATCCACTGAAAAGGTGTGCTGAAGGTGTCAATGAGTTCCTTAGTCTAGGGCACACTTTTCTAGATGATCTTTGGGCTAAACTTTCTCTTCAATAAAAAGCCCTAATTTTCTTGTATGACAACAATGACGTTTTTATTTTTCCTTTGAAAGATGATCTCTTCATCTTAGATATGATACCATGTTAAGGTTTAAGATATTATTAGGTTTCTTTCAATTTACTAGATAACCATAGCATAGATAGAATCACTGAGAGAAACACAATCACAAGAGTACACAAGCATTTATCTTGGGAAACCCTCAAGGGGAAGAAAACCCAGAAAAAATTATTCAATATAGATTCAATAACCAAGTATAGTTCCAAAATAAATCTCTCTCTATAATAGACAAACCACCATGATGCTAGACCAAAAAATCCAATGCCAAGATAATAAACCAAACACTAGAGAATATCCTCTCCCAAGCAATGCGCCTCTCTCTCTTCCTTCTTCCGACAACTGGTAACTGCATCTTCCTTCAATACTTGAGCACTAGATGAGTGAGTTGAGTGTGTGTTCAAATGAGTGGTTGGATTCCTTTATTTATATAAACTGCAACTTCTGAAAGGACGTGTCTCTTCACTGGCAGGGATGACTTGTCTTTCTGGGTGGTTAGAACCACTTTAATTTTCCTGGGGGCCGAATTCTTAATTTTCATATTACAATTAGGGTTTGACCAATTCGAAAAAGGGGATTTGGTCAATTACAAATACCGACATGATCAATCCACAAAATGGGATTTATCTAATGAATAATAGATCAACAATACATAAAATTTTCTTTGCAGTTACACAATATTTCAACAGTTTCATCCATAGAACTTGAGTACAACATCCTGCTGCTGCAATATACTCTGCTTCGACTGTAGATAAATATAATGATGATTTTTTCTTTCTTATCCAAGATACTAAACAATCACCTAAGTATAACTCTGCTCCATTGATGCTTTGCCGGTCATCAATGAAACCTGCCCAATTTGCATCTGTGTAGGAAATAAGTGATATATCCTTTCCTTTTTGATACCATAATCCAAACTCTTTTGTTCCCTCGAGCTATCTGAAAATCCTCTTCACTGCTAATACATGTGATTCCGTTGGTGTTTCTTGAAATCATGCCACCTGTCCAACTACCTGCATTACATCTAGTTTGGATGTTGTCACATATAATAAGCTACTAATCATTGACCTGTATTGCCTTTGGTCTATAGACTTTGAATCACCATCTTTGCTCAACTTACAACTGGTTTGCGTAGGAGTGGTAACTAGTTTGCAATATTCCATTCCGAACCTCTTTAGCATTTCTATGATATACTTAGTTTGAGAAATAAAAATTCATTGGTTTCTTTGACATATCCGAAGACCCAGAAATAAGGATAGTTCTCCGAGTAATGACATTTCAAATTCATTCTTCATATCCTTTGCAAATTTCTGGCTTAACCTATCATCAATACTTCCAAAAATAATATCATCAACATAAACTTCAATTAATAAAACACTCTCTTGAGTTACCTTGATGTAGAGGTTGTTGTCTTCACATCCTTTTCTGAACCTTGCCTGCAGTAGATATTTATCCAGTCTAGAGTACCATGCTCTAGGAGCCTATTTTAGACCATGCAAGGCCTTCTTCAATTTGAGCACATAATCTGTGTTCTCTGACAACTCAAATCCTTCTAGTTGTTCAATGTAGACTTCTTCTTAAAGTTCCCTATTCATAAAAACTGATTTCACATCCATCTAATGCACTTTAATATTCTTGGAGGATGCATAAGCTAAAAGCAATCAGATTGCTTCCATTCTAGAAACTGGGGAAAATGTCTCTTCAAAGCCGATTCCTTCAACTTGTGCGTATCCTTTACATACCAATCTAGCTTTGTTCCTTGTAACCTGTCCATCTTCATTAATTTTATTTATGAAAACTCACTTTGTGCCAATGACATTCTTATTCTTTGGTCTTGGAACCAATTCCCAAGTGTCATTCTTCTCTATTTGATCCAATTATTCATCCATGGCCTTATTTCATAATTCATCCTTGCTGGCCTCTTCAAAAATTCTTTGTTCAATAATAGATAAGAGTGCTAGGTGTGTATGTTCTGGTGAACAAATTCTTCTTCTAGTCTCAACTCTTGCATCTTTGTTTCCAATAATCTGATATGAAGGATGATTTTTCTGTACTCGTTTGCTAGGTGTCTTTGGAGGCACTTTCTGAACTTTCTCTTCTACTTCTGTATGATCGTCTTCATCTTCCCCTTCTACTTCTTCTTCATCTTCTGCTTCTTCTTCATAAATTTGTTCCATTGATTCATTTTCTTCTTCCTTTAATTCTCATCCACCTGTTTCATCAATTGTTATATTGATGCTTTCCACAACTTTGTTCAACCTCAGATTGTAACACTTGTATTCTTTCCTTGTACTTGAGTAACCAACAATTACTCCTTTGTCCAAACGAGAGCCAAAAATTCCCATTCTTCCATCTTCTCTTTTGATGTAGCATTTTCTTCCAAATACTTTGAAGTGATTCACATTTGTTGGTCTTTCTTTCCATAGCTCATAGGGAGTGTTTTCATTGTTGTTTCTGAGCATTACTCTGTTTTGAATTTGAAATTTTGTATGCACTACATGTGTCCAAAAAATGTATGCCAATTTTGAATCCATTAGAATTGTTCGAGCCATTTCTTGTACTTTCATGTTCTTTCTTTCAACAACTCCATTCTGTTGAGGTGTCTTAGCAATAAATAATTGCCTTTTTATTCCATGCCTGCTGCAGTGGTCCATAAATTACTTTGAAGTGAAATCTCCTCCATTATCAGATCTCAAACATTTGATTTTTGAATCCATTTAATTTTCAACCATTTCATTGTAGACCTTGGAGTTTTCAAAATCTTTTGACTTATTCCTGAGAAAGAAAACTACAATCATTCTTTTATAATCATGAACTAATAACATAAAGTATTTCTCACCTTTTAAACCCTTTATTATAGTTGGTCAAACTAGATCAGTATGCACAATTTCTAGTGGTCTTGTCGTTGACTATTCCTTTCATTTGAACTTGGTCTTTGTTTGCTTTCCTTGTTGACATTGCTTGCATAAATTGTTGGTTGGTTTCGTGATCTAGGGCATTTCTCTAACTTATTAATTTTTGCTGAATTTGACAAGGTTATCAAAGTGTATGTGACCCATTCTTCTGTTCCATAGCCAAATTTCATCTTCCTTTCCTAGACAACACTTTTCATTTCCAATTTCACTTAATACATGTATGTTGCTTGAAGTTCTTGTAGTTGTTGCAATCATGTTTCCCGAACCTTCTTTTATTATCTCACATTTCTGTGAATTGAAAGTAATTTTATGACCTTGGTCACACATTTGAATTAAAGTTAGAAGATTATGTTTCATACCTTCTACTAGTAGAACATTTTCTTCCTTGGTATTCTTGTTTCCAATGATTTTAGATGAATCATCATTTTCGAAGGAGACTGGTCCATCTCTTTCCTTTATTAATGTAAGAAACATGTCTTTATCACCTGTCATGTTTTTTGAATAGCCACTGTCAACATACCAACCACGTTTATTATGCCTAGCTTGTAGAGTGTGTGTGAATTATTCATTCCTATACTAATTCTTCTTTCTTATCCATGTTATCTTCTGAGGTTCTTGTCTATGACTATTGTAGTTCTGTTGTGGTTCTTTAGGAGGCCTGTCATTCTAGAATTTTTGTCCATGTGTCCAAATTTGTTGCACTTGTATCATTCCACTTCAATGTTCAATGATTCAAACCTATTGTAGATTCTTCTCTGTGTTTCAATAGGCCTTGTTGGATAACCATTTTGTGTATGAATTTCAATGTTGTTTATGTTCCTCTTAGCTTTGCAATTTACAACTTTATGTTGAAAATTATTGCATGCATAACATAAACCAAAAAAGATAGTTTGATACCTGGGAGTTGAATATCTTATGAACGAAGTTCATTTTATGAATCCTTCTTCTTCCTGAGGCATATTTGTTTATATCGATCATTGATTTTGAAATATGAATCTTCTCGGTGGAGGAGTGTCCCTGTAATCTTCTTTTTAGATCTTCTTATCATCTTCGATTGTTTCTTCATAAATTTTTGGATATGTTCCTTGTTCTGTTGTTTTGGAGATTGATCCATTTTCCGTTTGATTGTATACAAGTCCAGACTTTTCATGATGAGTCTTTTGACTGCTGATAATGTCATCCAAAATTTTTGAGTTGTTCTACATATTTTTCTTTTGAAGATCCTTTCTCAATGTGACAATCTCTACTTCCAAATTTCCAATGATCATGTTTCTTTATTCTAGTTTTTCTTTGAGTGCTTCTTCAATTATTTTATCTTCTTCTATTTGAACCTTCAATTTCATGATCATTTGTTCTAGTTCCTGATTATCTTCTTTCTTGTCTAGTTATGCTTGTAGTTTCTTGTTTTTCTTCTTTTCTCTTCTTATAACTTCTATGGAACTCAACAATTCTTCTCGGTAGTCAACTTCCGCCTCTCCATATTATTCTTTGGTTTATTCTTTATCAAAGTTTCTACTGCCATGAATATAACTCTTTTTGTCTCACTGTCATTGAATTCAACTTCATTTGACGAGGAGGTGTTGTTTTTGGTGCATAAGCTTTTCTTGAAATCTTTCTTTTTTGTTCTTTTGCCTTTATATGTTTGTTTTCTATTTGAGTAATCTTCATCATTCCTCTTATTTTTCTTATGGGGACATTTGTTAGCAAAATGACCAATACCATCACAATTAAAACAAACCAATGGAAGCTTACCTTTATATCTTTCGTTGGTTCCCTTGTTCAATCTTCTGACAAAGTTGGCCACTTCTTCTTCATCATCTTTTGAGAAGTTGATGCAAGAGCATCGTAGGCAATCAAGCGAACGTGAAGGCGGAAGGACAACTAGAAAGCACGACACACATTTTTCATGTTTTGAAATGTTTCAAAAGTTCAAGGGAGCGGATATTAATGTAATAGTTAGGAAGATGGCATACTTGCATTTATATCTTGGAGGTTGTAAATAGATCTTGAGTGATTTCTCTCATCTGTAAAACATGAAGGCATTTATGCATAGTTAATGAAAGTAGGTAGGTTTGAATTAATAGATTAGACAATTTAGAGAGTAGGAGGGAAAACAGATATAAACACCCTCACTATTGTATCATTCATTGTAATTGTATCATTAGCATAACACAAAAGGAGAGAGATGCAGAGAGAGGGCTGTAGAAAAGTCCATGTACAGAAGCTTTGAATTAATATATGAAGCTTTGAATCAGACTCATGGCGTTATGATGTTTTTTGTGTGTACATGCTACATGGTATGCTGATAGTTGTTTTATTCTCTCTGTTATGCATTTGCTTTAATACTGTGCGTATGTATGATTTAATGTTGGATGTTTGAAGTCTGAGAGAGAAAGAGAATGGGTTTCAATTGTTTCTCTTCCTGAGTGAGAGTTCCTACAAGGAGTGCAACGAAACATCCACAAAGAGTGTGTTGACGAAGGTTAAGAGTATATCTCTGAAAGATCAGGAGGGATACTGTTGTTCTCATTCCAATAGAAGTGCAAGTAAAGCATATAAGCCGTGCAAGGTGCATGTAGGCTGGTTGAAATCTCAAAAATTATCAACCAAGGGAAGAGTTGAAGGACTTCTGTTGCAGGGAGTGCATAGAGTCGAAAGAATCAAATACTTAGAAGTATTTGAAAGTCTGCCGCAATGAGTGCATGCAAGATACCAGATATATAAAATATGCAGAACAGAAACGAAATGCTAGAAATAACAGAATAACAGTGAAATATCCAGCATAATCTTCACAGAAATGATATACGAAATAGCAACAGAAATAGCACTTGAACAGAAATAGCACTTGATTCAGATAGCAATGTTCACAGGCCTCTTCGAGGGGGCAACCTCCAATCGAGCAGCGCTCTGTTACAATAATATCCAAGCTAG
>ML776905.1:2540797-2565624 GCA_009831015.1 Picea engelmannii | reverse complement strand
TAGGTCTTCTTACATCCGCCTTATTCTATTTTATTGAAAGGTCTTATTAATATTGACCTTTATTACATCCGAATACATTAATCTACCTATGTGCGGGTTAGGACCTTAACAGTGCATGCAGGGGTCCTCTTGAGACTTGAGTAGCAAGTAAATATCATGAGAGTTAATGCCATCAAAGTGTTCAAAGGAGAATGGGGGTTGAAATAATTCAAAGGGAGACGAGGGTCGAAGTCATCTAGCATAAGTACAGTTCATAAGGAAGAACCTTGGTTTATTTCGCAGAAGCTGTCGAGGAGAAATGAGCGGTCGAAATTCTCTGTGGAGAATTCGCGAAGCTGCAAGGACCATAGGATCCAGAGGAGTTGTAGGGCGGATAAGGTTTGGACAAACCCATTCCGTTGGTGTCAAGAATCAACATGGACAATTGATTGTACTTTGCACAATCCGTCAAATCATTTTGTCATTTCGGGGATCCTGACGACAAGGACCAGAGCGCAGTGGAACGAAAGTCCTGAAATCACGAGTTGTGATAGGAATTGGCATAGAGTTCAGGATTTCGGCACTTCGGGTGTCAGGAAATGGAGGAGGTAGTGATTTGGGAGTGAGAGTCCCAAAAGCTAGGAAGAGTGACAAGTGGCAGGAGTCTATGTTAGAGACAGAGGACAGTGGATAAGGCAGGTGGCACACTTGTCGCCAGATGAACTCAAGCTTCGTTGACTGTTTCTGGATTTCATAGGTTGGAGAGCTGGAAGTCTTGCATCGGGATTCACGAAGTCGCGAAGTCCAAAATTCTGAATCAGTGGAAGGTTCTGTGAGAAGCCAGCCTTTGCCTAAGTCATTTTGGTGAATCAGTATTTCGAGTTTCGGTGGGTTCAGGAACTGGAAACTCGACAACGGAAAGTGTGATATTGCGAAACCCGAAAGCCTGAATTAGGAAGGGTGTGACTTTGTTGTGGTCAAGGAGACTTGGGTGATGCCTGGTGTTTGATCACGTGGGCACACTCATAAGGACCTATGGAGGAACACTACTATATGTGTGTGTGTCCCTGTGGGGAACACAAAGAGTCAATTAGACTCAAGGGAAGATTAGAATGATCCTGCATGGGCCTCGACACGAGGGTTTGGGGGTTTGCGTCAGTTGTGGTATCAGAGCACAGAAAATTTCTTTGATTTCTGTAGTGGAGGAAGGGAGAATATTTCTCAGCCATGCCACTGAGAATAAGAGATGGACCAATGCCTGATCCAGCAGTGGAAAGGGAAATGCACAAACTACGTGCTAGGCTTGATGCCATGGAGACAACACAGAGGTGCATAGTCAACATTGGGTATATCAATGAGGCTGACAGTGAAATTGAAGCTAGACATGGAGAAGAAGTTGCAGTTGAAGATGTTGCAGATGAACGCTTATTCAGGGTTGTTGCTAGGATAGGTGCCAGGGAAAAAATGGAGATTCCCATGTATGAAGGAAACCTGGATGTTGAATAGCTTCTAGACTGGATTAGGGCTCTAGATAAGTACTTCGACTATGAGGATGTCGAGGAAGACAAGAAGGTCAAGCACGCTGTCACAAGACTTAAAGGGCATGCGACACTATGGTGGGATGAACTATAGGCTGACAGGCACTGCACGAAAGCAAAAAATCAAAAGCTGGGATAGAATGGTTGCGAAGATGAAAGCCAAATTCATACCCAAGGATATCAAATCACTCTGTTTCAGAGGATGCAAAATTTGAGATAGAAGCTGATGTTAGTGAAAGAATACACCGAGGAGTTCTACAAGATAAACATCAGAGCAGGTCATCGAGAAAGCAATGATGAAAAGGTTGCCAGGTACATGAATGGCCTGAGATATGACATTCAATATGAGATGAGCATGATGATCATTCGAAATTTGGAAGAAGCTTATCACATGGATCTGAAAACTGAAGAGAAGCTGAGTTGAAAGCAAGGTCAAAGAGGCCGAGGCAGAAGTCAAGCCAGAGGCAAACCAATTTCCCAGGACAGAACTCAGAGACCTCAATAGGAGGGGAAGAAACCTCAAACTCAGCATGAGAGAGGAGAAAACTCATAGAGAGGGTAGTATGTTGATAGAAATACTTTTCCTCGAGCTAGAGGAAGAGGAAGAGGCTGAGGAGGTGAAGTGAAATGTTTTGTCTGCGGGAAGAACATACATAAATCTTATGAGTGATCAGATAGAAAGAAAGAAGGTGGTGAGAATCACATTGCCAAAGCTCAAAGATGGAATGTTGAGGCAGAAGATGCTGAGGGAAGAAGATCCTTGATGATGAGGAAAGTTCTCTTAACGCCAGAGAAAGAGGTAGATAATCCAACCCAAAGGAACAGTCTGTTTCAGACTGCTTTCAAAACAAAAGACAGGGTATGTAAAGTGATCGTGGACAGTGGTAGCATAGATAATTGTGTTTCTACATAGATGGTAGAAAAGATGGAGCTGGAGACTATCGTACATCCAAGCCCATACAGAGTTTCATGGCTACAAAAAGGACATCAGGTAAATGTCACTAAACAATGTTTAGTTGAATTTAAAATAGGAGGATATAAGGATGAAATATTGTGTGATGTCATTCCCATGGATGTTTGTCATCTATTGCTGGGTAGACCGTGGCAATATGATAGGAATGTGGTTCAATATGGGAGAAAGAACACATACACCCTAGAGAAGAATGGGAGAACTCACATGTTGTTTCCAATTAAAGATAAAGAAATGAGAACAGAGGTAAGCAACACTGTACTTCTCATGAGTGGGAAGGAACTTCTTAATGAGGTTAAGAAGAAGGAAGACACACAATTTGTTGTGGTCAGGAAACCTAGAATTGTTTTAACCAGTACAAGTGTGGATGATTTACCAGAGGAAATCTAGGAGTTGCTGGAAGAATTTGCTGATATAGTAGTGGACGAACTACCTTGTTCGTTGCCACCAATCAGAAGTATAAGCCATCACATTGATCTTATACCTGGAGCCAGTTTACTAAACAAAGTAGCATACATATTGACACCGCAGGAGAATGAGGAAGTCAAAAGACAAGTCCAAGATTTAATGGACAAAGGATTGGTTCGAGAAAGCTTGAGTCCATGTACTGTTTCGACAGTGCTCAGCCCGAAGAAAGATGGAGGCTGGAGAATGTGTACAGACTCAAGGGAAACCAATAAGATCACCATCAGATACAGATTTCTGTTACCAAGGATGGATGATTTGATGGATTGCTTGAGTGGAGAAAGATTCTTTTCAAAGATTGATTTGAAAAGCGGGTATCATCAGATTCGTATGAGAGAAGGAGATGAATGGAAGACAACATTCAAGATGAATGAAGGGCTATATGAATGACTTGTTATTCCATTTGGCTTAACAAATGCGCTTAGTAATTTCATGATATTGATGAATGAAGTCCTGAAGGATTTCATTGGGAAATTTGTTATCGTATATCTTGATGATATATTGATTTTCAGCAAGACATAAGTAGAACACTTGAATCATTTAGCTATAGTGATGAGGAGATTACAGCAAGAGAAGCTGTTGATTAACATGATGAAATCATCATTTATGAGGACATAACTCATTTAATTGGGTTTTTTTATCTCTGCAAATGAGCTGAAGATGGACCCGGAGAAGGTGAATGCAATCAAGAATTGGCCATCACTGAAAGGTGTCTTTGAAGTTCGAAGCTTCCATGGTTTAGCTAGTTTCTACAGGAAATTCATCCGAAATTTCAGTGGGACTAGCGCACCGATGATGGACACAGTGAAGAAAAGACACAAATATTTTCACTGGATAGAAGAAGCAAAGAAGAGTTTCAATCTACTGAAGAAAAAGATCACAGAGCAACCAATTCTAGTTTTGCCAGACTTTAACAAGACATTTCAGGTCAAGTATGATGCGAGTGGATTTGCAATTGGAGAGGTCTTGAGCCAAGATGACAGACTGCTTGCATACTTTAGTGAGAAATTGAATGAAGAGAAGGTTAAGTACTCAATGTATGACAAATAATTTTATGCAGTCATACAAGTGCTAAAGAAATGGAGACATTATTTGGTTCCTAAGGAGTTTGTTTTGTATAGTGATAATCATGCTTTACAATTCGTGACTCAACAGGAGAAGTTGAACCAAAAGCATGCAAAATGGGTTGAATTCATGCATAAGTTTACTTTTGTGATTAAGCATATTTCTGGAACCGCTAACAAAGTTGCTGATGCTTTGAGCAGGAAATGTTTGCTTATGCGGGAATTCAGAGTCAAAACTTTGGGTTTTGATAACCTCAAAGAAATGTACAAGGATGACCCAGATTTTAAGGAAGTGTATGAGGTCTCTGAGAATCCAATTGTCAGGGACAGAAGCCAGTGGATCGAATATTTGATCTAGGATGGATTATTATTCAGGGGCAATCAACTATGTATTCCAAAATGATCCATGAGGGAGAATCTATTGAAAGAAAAACACAGTGGAGGATTGGCCAGACATTTCGGTCATGAAAAAACATTCTTAAAATTGAATGGCTCATATTTTTGGCTAGGAATGAAGACAGATGTTAAGAAATTTGTGGACAGATGCATAATTTGTTAGCACACAAAAGGTAAAAGGCAGAACACAGGGTTATATCAACCATTACCCATACCAGAAAGGCCGTGGGATGTAGTGAGCATGGATTTTATATTGAGACTGCCAAGGACATAGAGAGGATGTGATTCAATCTTTGTGGTAGTAGACAGATTTTCCAAGATGGCACATTTCATACCATGCCAGAAAACCAGTGATGCAACTCACATTGCGAACCTGTTTTTCAAAGAAATTGTCAGACTTCACAGTTTTCCAAGGAGTATTGTTTCAGATTGAGATACCAAGTTCGTGTGACATTTCTGGAGGACTTTATGGAAGAAGCTGGGGACAAGTTTGTCTTTTAGCTCAGCTTATCATTCTCAGACATATGGGTAGATAGAAGTTGTAAATAGAAGCTTGGGAGATTTGCTGAGAAGCCTAGTGACTGAACACCACAGTCAATGGGATCACATTCTTCCACAAGCGGAATTTGATTATAATGATTCTATCAATAGAAGCATAGGGCAGAGTCCATTCCAAATTATATATGGAATGCATCCAAGGGGAGTGTCTGAATTGAGAGATTTGGAACAAAATGAATTCAGGAGTGCTAGTGCAGTTGACTTTGTAGAAGCAATGAAGGAGCTTCACAGTCGAATCAAGGAGCAATTGCAAAACTCAAGCTAGGAGTATAAGCACAGAGTATATCAACACAGGTGAGAACTTCAATTTGGAGTTGGGGATTTGGTTCTTGCACATCTGAGGAAGGAAAGGTTCCCAAGGGGAACATATAACAAACTAAAGATGAAGAAGATTGGACCATGCAAGGTCTTGAAGAAATTTGAGGCAAACGCATATGAGATTGAATTACCCGATGGGATCGTAATTTCACCGATATTCAATGTTGTGGATTTGTACCCTTATAGAGGTGAAGAAACAGGAACAGAGAATGAAAATATAGAGGTTCAATGGACTAAAAAAATGCCTGTAGCTGAAAAGCCACAGATGGAAAGTATAATTGACAAGAGAGTAAGCACGAAGACCAGAAGAAAAGAGTATTTTGAATACTTGGTCAAATGGAAGGGACATCCAGTTGAAGATGCCAGATGGGAAGATGAAGCAAAAATTCAGAAGCATGGATAGACCATGCAAGAGCTCATGAACAAGAGTTCATGAAAATTTTCAAGCGAGGGAGTATGATGCAGGAGCATCATAGGCAATCAAGCGAGTGTGAAGGCAGAAGGACAGCTGGAAAGCGCAACACACATTTTTCACGTTTTGAAATGTTTTGAAAGTTTAAGGGAGCGGATATTAATGTAATAGTTAGGAAGATTGCGTACTTGCATTTATATCTTAGAGATTGTAAACAAATCTTGAATGATTTCTCTCATCTGTAAAACATTAAGGCATTTATGCATAGTTAATGAAAGTAGGTAGGTTTGAATTAATAGATTAGACAGTTTAGAGAGTAGCAGGGAAAACAGATATAGACACCCTCACCATTGTATAATTCATTGTAATTGTATCATTAACATAGCACAAAAGGAGAGAGCTGTAGAGAGATGGCTGTAGAAAATTCCATGTACAGAAGCTTTGAATTAATATATGAAGCTTTGAATCAGACTCATGGTGTTATGATGTTTTCTTTGTGTACATGTTGAATGGTATGATGATAATTGTTTTATTCTCTCTATTATGCATTTGCTTTAATACTGTGCGTATGTATGATTTCATGTTGGATGTTTGAATTCCGAGAGTGAAAGAGAATGAGTTTCAATTGTTTCTCTTCCTGAGTGAGAGTTCCTACAAGGAGTGCAGCGAAATGTCCGCAAAGAGTGCGTTGACGAAGGTTTAGTGTATATCTCTGAAAGCTCAGGAGGGATACCGTTGTTCTCATTCCAACATAAGTGCAAGTGAAGCATAGAAGCTGTGCAAGGTGTGCGCAGGCTGGTTGAAAGCTCAAAACTTATCAACCAAGGGAAGAGTTGAAGGACTTCTGTTGTAGAGATTGCACAGAGTCAAAAGAATCAAATACTTAGAAGTATGTGAAAGTCGGCCGCAAGGAGTACGTGTAGGGGTCCTCTTGAGACTTGAGTAGCAAGTAAAGCTCATGAGAGTTAACTCCGTCGAAGTGTTCAAAGGAGAACGGGGGTCAAAATACTTCAAAGGGAGATGAGGGTCGAAGTCATCTAGCAGAAGTAAATTTCATAAGGAAGAACCTTGGTTTATTTCGCAAAAGTTGTCGAGGAGCAAGGAGCGGTTGAAATTCTCTGTGGAGAATTCACGAAGCTGCGAGGACCATAGGATCCAGAGGAGTTGCAGGGTGGATAAGGTTTGGATGAACCCATTTCATTGGTGTCAATAATCAATGTGGACCGTTGATCATACTTTGCACAGGTCATCATATCATTTCGTCATTTCGGGGATCCTGACGACAAGGACCGGAGCCTAGTGGAACGAAAGTCAGGAAATTGTGAGTTGCAATAGGAATTGGCGTAGAGTTCGGGATTTCAGCACTTTGGGTGTCGGGAAATGGAGCCGGCAGCGCTTTTGGAGCGAGAGTCCTGAAATACGGGAAGAGTGACAGGTGGCAGGAGTCTACGTTAGAGACAGAGGATAGTGGAGAAGGCAGGTGGCGCACTTGTCACCAGACGGAGTCAAGCTTTGTTGACTGTTTCGGGATTTCGTAGGTTGGAGAGATGGAAGTCTCGCATAAGGATTCACGAAGTATGAAATTATGAATCAGTGGAAGGTTCTGTGCGATGGTAGCCTTTGCCAAAGTCATTTTGGTGAATCGGTATTTCGGGTTTTAGCAGGTTCAGGAACCGGAAAATCGACAACGGAAAGTGTGATATTGTGAAACCCAAAAGCCCGAATTAGGAAGGGTGTGACTTTGTTATGGTCAAGGAGACTTGGGTGATGCTTGGTGTTTGATCACGTGGGCACACTCATAGGGACCTATGGAGGAACACTACTGTATGTGTGTGTGTCCTTTTGGGGAACACGAAGAGTCAATTAGACTCAAGGGAAGATTAGAACGATCTTGCATGGACCTCGACACGAGGGTTTGGGGGACTGTGTCAGAAGTCACTGCTACTGCTATGTTTCTTTTGCTTTGAACTTTTGGATTCCTTGAACTATGCTTCTTTATATCTGGATTTTCCTGTTCAGTTCTCATTTCATATGCTGTGAAGATTCCGTGTAGTTCGTCCATGCTTATTGAGTCTAGATATGCGCTTTCTTCTAGTGCTGATATCTTAGGATAAAATCTCATAGGAAGAGATCTTAGTACCTTTTGAACAATTACATATTCTTCAATTTCTTCTCCCAATCCTATGATTGCATTCATTTTTTCATAAACTCATAAGAAGTAAGCTACGATATTCTCATCTTCCTTCATCTTTAGTTGTTCGAATTGACCTTTGTAAGTTTGAAGTTTTTTGCTTTGACTTTTGAATCTCCTTCATAAATATTTTGAAGTTTGTCCCAAATATTTTTAGTAGATTTACAATGTTCAAATTTGGTATATATCGATTCACCAAGACCATTCATAAGTGCATTTGTGGCTTTGGAATTATTTTGACAGATTTTCATTTCTTTTTCACTTGTTGGCAGAACTGCTGGTTCTTTGTATCCATCTACTATTGATTGCCAAATTTCAAATCCCTATGCATTTATATATGTTTTCATCCTACTTCTCTAGAATGCATACTTATATCCATAAAAACGTGGTATTCTGTTTTTATACATGTTGTTTCTCTCCATGATCTACCTTTCAGTGGTTAAACTAATCTATGAAGGAACCTGCTCTAATACCAATTGTTGGATTACTGAGAGGGTAGTGAATCAGTAATAGAAAAATTTAATCTTTTTTAACCATAAAATTCAAGTGTTATATCAATGTATCATTATCATCCAATAGTTTCAAAGTAAATAAACAATTAACAAATGAGCAATCATACACATACACAATACACCTGTGTTTTTACGTGGAAACCCAAAGCAAGAGAAAACTACATAATGATTTTTCGTATATGTCTTTAAGAATTACATTCATTGAAAGAACCAACTTCCTTTGTTTTCCATCTGCAATTGGAAGGAGGCTCCAACCCCCTAGTTTCTCAGGCCACTATCTGACAGAAGCTCCAACTCCCCAATTCTTTGGCTACAACTAGAAGGAGGATACAACCCCCTATGTTCTCTGGCTAAAAACGAAAGGTGTCTACAACCACGTGTCCTTGCCCCATCCAACCACCATGTCATAAAAGTATAATGATGGAACCACTGTCACACTATCACTGTGAGATATACTGCTATAAACATGTACCAATCAACCTGCAACAAACAACCTATACCAAACAACCTGTGATCAACCTGTACCATAAACAAGTGCATAAACCATGCACCAAACTGTACCTCAAAGTATACCATCAACGATTGCATCAACCAAGAACCAAGTATGTACTAATCATGCATCAAATACACATAAGCTATGACTCATCAAGATGTACCAACATCATCAACTATACACCTCATGTATGTGCCAACTCATCAACTACTTGTCTCAACCATGTACCCAACATGTACCTCAACCAAAATCCTTCATCAATTTCATCATCCAAATCTGATTTGTAAATTTGTAATAGACCTAGTGTATATTATCAGATACCTGCAAACCTTCCTTAACTTTAACATCAAGAGACTAGTTTTTTCATCAAACTTTACTTTAGTCTCACATGACTAATTTTGGATTAGTCAACAACCATAACTTGAAATAATCATAAATATCTACCTGTAATGAATAAATATATGAAAATAGTACACAATGTTCCTTGGTGTCTTTTATGCAATGCCTCTAGGTTTCACTACTTGGAACCTCTTAGAAAAGGAGTTATAGAAAAAATGGCATACCTTGTTGAATCCTGGCTTATTCTAGAGAGCAAACTTGTAGAGAATGCCCCACACAGAGTATTTGTTATATGGATCTGAAAACGGTACACGAAATACTAAAGAATGTACTCTAACCAATAAATTTTGTCTTACTGAATTTGGATCTGTTATAAATAAGTTATGACGTTTTTACCCGAAACACCTTTTTTAGACTAGTTTCAGGACTAGCCACAAATTCTATTTTCCACGGAGTGTGATTGAAAAAATACAACAATCCACAAACTAATTTTTTTTATCATAGATCCATGGATATGTTTCCTCAATGGCCTCCATATTTCATGGTCTGAATCATTCTAGAAAAAAAGTTATTGTGAAAATGGTGAGATGCCCTGTAAATAACATACCTTAGAAAACATCATCAAAAGAATCTATCCTCCTTTGAATTTCGGCCTTATTTACTTCACCTTCCCTCTAAAATTCACCTTATATATACTTTGGTTACCTCAGTTACTTGTATATATTCAATATGATCAAGTGTAATTAAAATTAGAGACCCTTGCCTCTTATTTATACTTTTATGTAGCTTCCTCAAGGGGTTACATTCTAACCATCTTAAACCACTTTCCTTATTTTAGGGCTAACCCACTTCTAACCACTTGTCCACTTAGTAATTTCTCCATTAACTTTATTATTTAAATAATTTATTTCATATCCAATTTGACTTATAGTACATTCATCACTTCACTTTATTATTTAAACAATTTCTTCTTTGCAACCACTTTGACTACTTTGACCTTTTGTGGCTTCTAGATGACTCGTTAGGGTTTTCCAACTTTACATAGACATAAAACTATAACCAGGAGGAGTTATGTGACGTTCCACATACCACTGAAAATGGAATGACATGTACTACCCATCTAGAATAGTCTTACCTTAAAATATATTAAAACACATACCATTATACATCAAACAAACTTGAGTTCATTACCCAAACCTTTGTGCTATCGTAATTCTCTACCGGATTTTGTTCAAGGGTTGATATCAATGACAACCAACCCAAATAATCAACAGTAAGGCTGAGGTATTCTACAGTATTTTACGAAGGTGCAAGTCTATATCACGTGAATAGAGGAGTTGATGTCGAACATAATGAGACTTCATTTTCTTATCGATCATTAAGGTATATCGTTAACAAATGCGAGACGACTTACCAATAATGAAAGTAGGTATCAAGGCACCGAGTACATTATTACAAGATTGAATAAGGGTTTTGAGGTCGAACACTTGAAGAATACATCGATCAGGAGACATTGATGTACTCCCAAGTTTCGATGGCGGGAGAACCTTCCACTGATGATTGCAAGCCTCTAGGTACTCATAAGACTCTAGGTCTAATTTCCATAATAGATTATCTAAATTCGATGGAAAGAGACCCATTGAAAGGAGAGCATTAAGGAAGCTCTCATCAGTTAGCATGAGGTACAAAGCAATAACTTGATGATTAGGAGGATCTTATATGAATAGCATGTTCATGAACCAATGACCCTGTGCATATTTCACATGCACCAAATGAAAGTGTTACAAAAAAATCCCCTTGCAGATAGGTGAATTCCCTCTTGGATCCTAGACCCCTATAACCAAGACAGAAAGGTGCTAATGTTGGACACTGACATTTCTTTTAATGAAGCTAAAATAGTCAAGGAAGAAGAAGAAAGGAGTATAAATACCTTTAATGAAGTTTGTCCTTGTTCGATCCAGGATGATCTTCATATCCAAGATCTTCAGAAAGTCCTGAAATCCAATGAACATCAACGACAAAACATACTTCCTATTCTACCATTATTAGCTTTGAAATAGAACTATTAAAAGGAACAAGTTCATGAAACATACACAAACTTGAAAGAAACAGGCCAATCACATATATATTAATGAAAACAAAGTAAAATGCTTACAACTGTAGATGAAAATGCAACAAACTCACCAAGCTCTCTTTGTCCAAACCATTACTCAAAAGTTCTATGATAAGAATGACTATACTTTCACTGTTTACTCTACCTTATGAGATCATAAGTTTGATGCCTTCAATGTCTCTCCCTTTCACCATGAGGATGCCTCCTTATATAGTATTTGAGAGGCTCAACCACATTAGATATTTTTGGGATAGGTCGAGGATCTTTCTCCATCAGTTGTGGATCCTCCCTAAGATCCATCCTTGACCTCAGATTCGAATCAAACTAACTTCAGAGATAAGTGGGAGCTTCCCCTGATTTCCTCAACAACAAAACACTCCCCTATAGTGGTGCACAAAGTGTTGCAACTCTCCCCCAAATGAAGGAAAGGAGTGCTAGCACTCCCTGCCAGTGGGTAGGGGAGTGCTGCCCTTCAAAAATTATTTTCAAGTGGTATTTATCAAGGAAAAATATTTGTACTCTTCTTCAAATGACATATCCTTCTTTTAACCAGTCTCTGAGGATGTCTCAAGTGTTCCTATGATGTCGTTCGAGATATGACATAGGAAATATGACAATATGATATTTCTGACACTTATGATGTTTGCGACATTTGTGGACAAAGTGAGACACTTGCGACACTTGTAATGATGACAGTAGGTCATCATTGAAGTAAGTAATTTTTATGTGTAATAGATTGCCCCCCAAAGTGTGAAGTTAGAAGATGAAAATTGATGATTGAAGTAATTTGTAGACTTTTTCAAGCAAGGGCATAGACTCAAATAACCTGGTAGAAGCTGCATACAACCATCGGACAAATGTTATGATATGTTTCAAACCCAAGGAAGGCATACCTATGCTTGAGTGATAAATACTTTCAATTGTAAGATACACTGCAGTTCCATAATCATATTGATAAAATGGTATAGCCACCAAAGATACAATGTGGATCTATAATTCCATGACATGAACTGATCGTAGCCATGAAAAATACATAGTGGATCTATGAGATGACAAGACATAGCCACAAACCAATACAAAGTGGATATATGTAACAATATATGTACCAATATTCTCAAAAGAAACTCCGTCGCAACCTGGGAAAAGTATATATCATAGTGATCACTCAACCCAGGGTCTTCTTACCGATCCCGTTGCAGTACGAATCTAACCATGTGAATAGATGTCCCGATGTCGAACATGGTAGAAGCCACTTGATTACTAGTCAATGAGGTAAACCATTAACAAGTGTGATGGAAATCACCATTGATGTCAATGATTCCCAAGGTACCCTAGTACATTCCAGTGAATGTGAATCAATGAGTTGAATTCGAAAATTCATGGAATCATCTAATCAGAGGTCAATGATGTAAACCTACTGTTGGAAGCGAGGAAGCTTGCCATTGAGGCATGCATGTCCTAAGGTACTAACTAGTTTCTATGTCTAGTTCTCGGATAATGTGTTGAACTCGATAGGAATAAACTCGTCGAAGGAGGGCCTTGATGTATCCCCCAAAAATGACACAAAACTGACATTGAGATATAAGGTGATGAATCAGATGAGAACAAACTAACACGGGCGTTGAAATAGGAAATGTGTAATGGTTGACTCTCGAGGAAGATACTTCCCTTGAACATTGAGACACAACAACAGAAACATGACATGGACCAAAACATGATGATGCAGTGGATACTATGACTTTCGTCGGGTGACCTAAAGGAGTAAAGAAACTCAGAGGATTGGTTCAGTGTAGAGGTTCAACGGATTAAAATGTATGTAAAGACAAATTTCCATGTTCAAGGGTGACCGTAAGAGTGACCTGTGATGTTTTCAAAAACTTCTTGGCTTGCTTCCTTCAAATTCCCCCCCCCATCTAGATAGACAAGTATCTCTTTTTAATTTAACGAGCTTGAGGAGGATAACACATGCTCAATATAAATCACCTTTGGTAAGTCCCTCTTCCTTTGTTTAACGAACTAGGAGACGTAAGGGTTCGGTCCCATATGGGCCCTTCAATGTATGATTTTTTAACGAGTCCAGAGAAGGTAAACTTGATGATTTTTCATGTTTAGAGATTCTGAAAAGAACTTAAAGACGACTCTAGGCTATTATCTTATCTGGACAGAGGGCAATTCCAGTGCTTGTAGAAGAATATCTGGAAAATCATTGAATTCCAGGGTCGAGATTGGTGGGAGGTAGGATTGTGATAAAATATGTTAGGGATCTACCTCTTTGATATATATTTTTTTCCATCACGAGTTTGGCAGGTAGTACTAGCACACACTTGTCTTCGAGATCGAAAATGGCTTATGATTTACAGTGTATGGAGACAACTTTGTTTAACTGGAGTGAAAAATTCCTTCAAAATGTGAAGGAGAAGATTTCAAGATGCAGGATGGGGCAGTAGAAGCAGTTTGGATACGATTTGTTTCTGGTTTTTTTCTTCGTAGAGAGGATTCCACAAACGCAACCACAGATTGCACTAGTAGTACAACTGGTGGGTGAACCACGCATGGAGCACTGGATGAGTCTGTCTCCAAGGTTGGGGACAGAGTCAAAGTTCATATTTACAGGTGACTTCTTTTCATGGCAAAGATGCCAACTGATCATCATATAGGACTTCCCATACGTCAGAGTGGATTTTCGGGGTAGCATGGACCTGGTTCTACGAGATGGAATGGACTGGGACGCGTCAGGTAAGAAACCAATTTTTTTTTTCAAGTGTTTTTATTTTTATTTTAAAATTTATATTGTTTTTATGTGTACTTAGAAGAGATTTTAATAGATGTATTGTTTCATTGTGAAAACAGAGGAACAACATGTTTGGTGGAGATGCCGACACTGGGACATCGTGGAGATGCTCATATAGTAGTAGAGCATGAGGTAGCGATAGGGGGTCTTCAGGAGGTTGAGAGAAACCTCCATGGTCTCACGATGGGTGTCCCTCTTAGGAGGGGGAATGTACCCTTGCATCTACAAAGACATACAATGGGAGTCCCCCAGAGCCTGAACTCCCTACTGAGACGAGTAGCCCATGCAGTAGTGTGCTACTCAGAGCACAACGTGATGCAGGAGAATTAGGACCTTCCTGATGTTTTTGTATGGTTTGTATGGCGATGTTATGGGAATGAGGACCCAAAATGTTTCCCTTCTATGTACTTTTTGATGTAATAAATTTTTTTCTATCACACAATATATATATATATATACATATACGAGTTTTTGTAGTGCCAAATGATGTTTGCAAAAAAATAATGTCTTTATGTGATGTTACATGTGATGTATTTTATATGATTTATTTTCTTTATGAAAAATCATCTATGCGCGAGATACCAATCCATGATATAATTTGCTAGGGAATCTGAAGTTGTATTAAGTCCTCTTGGTATGTGTATGTATTCAATAAATTCAAACATCCTTTCAAGATGATGAACTCATAGGTGGAGACACAATAGGATAGGATTGCGAATGGCGTAGATCTGATTAAGTTGATAGACCACGAGTTGAGAGTCTAGGTTAATAATCATGCGAGATATACCTAGGGAGGAGGACTCGGTTAAAAG
Source organism: Picea engelmannii (assembly GCA_009831015.1). Lineage (NCBI taxonomy): Eukaryota > Viridiplantae > Streptophyta > Pinopsida > Pinales > Pinaceae > Picea > Picea engelmannii. The sequence continues at coordinate 2,550,673 of ML776905.1, read as the reverse complement.
TCCGATGATAGCATGATATTCTACGATATTTTTAGTTGACGATCCTAAGAAAATACCTCCTGAACTCACCAACTCATCAGAGTGATAAATGAACCAAGCTGCATAAGCAATATTCTGGTGTGTTGACTAGCTCCATCCGCAAACCCGACAAATATAGGAAAGGAAGATGTCATCTACGCACGCAATCACAAGAAAAAGTATAAGAATATAAGACAAAACTCATGCATGCAAGAGAAAAATACACACCAAAACTAAAATACAATAGTGTACAAAGCACACATGCTAGATGTTCTATGCATAGTACTTCTTAAGGTAAAGCCTGTTCTGGGGCTCACCAAGGGAGATTCTGTCATAGTCAACTAACTCGTAGGCACCTCTATGTAATACATGTTTCACGATGTAAGGACCATGCCATAGGGGTTCTAACTTTCCTGTACCTAACTTATCATGAGCCTGGTCATAAACGAGGACTAGGTCTCCTTCTGTAAAGTACGAGGGTGGACAAATTTTTCATATTCATTCTTTCTTCACTTTTGATACATTTCGTTAATGAGAGCAACATCACGACATGTTTCATCCAACCTAGTCAGATGTAGGAAGCATTATTCTTCAGCAGAAGTGTGAGGTAGGAGTACTACTATGAGTTTCAATGAGGGAATTTCGCAATCGATTGGTAAAACAACTTCTATGCCATATACTAACTGGAAAGGAGTGAATCCAATAACAGTAAGCCTAGAGAGTGGAGAAAAGTTGTATATGCCAAGATGTCTTGTTTACCCCTACCATATGTTGAATCATGGTTTTAAGGACTTTGTTGATAGCTTCATGTTGGCACAAGGGCAGACCTAGGGTTCAATGCACCAACAACGCACCAACAAAACCCTAATTACCATCCTTTTCGGCAACACCTGGAAAGTAGATGAAGTCTCACCCAAGGTAGAGGCAGGGGTGGTTGTAGGACTCGGGTGTCTACAACCTTAGCTGGGACACACATCAATGATTATAATACTTGATAGATAACATAGCATCGCTAGTTCATCATTATTTAAATAATATCTACTCTATAGAGAAAATAGAGCATCGCAACATTCACCCTAATCTAATGTCTTTAAGCACTTAGCATAAATAAATGGATCAGATCTAGCATATTCAAGCACTAAGCACATTCACCTATGTCATATCTAGCATCCAGATTCATCATAAGCACAAAGCATAAACAAATCTATCTATCTATCTATATCAAAGAACTTATCAAGTAAATACATAAACACATCAGAATATCACACACAACAAAATAACACAGTATTTACGTAGTTCACCCCCACCCTGGGGCTACGTCCACCAACTCTTCTTCTTTATTATCTTTAATCAATCATCTACATGCATAGAGCCACAAAAACCCTACTCCACATAGGATAGGAGATCTGCGTGCACCTCGCCAGATCCTCCTTCCCCGAGCTAGGTCTAGCACAAAGCCTTTCGCAGTTTGTTACAACCACTTTCACTTAGCTCCACAAGTTTCTCACAATATGCACAGAGCATATACAAACCATACTTGCACTTAGCACAACATCACATAGATGCCTCTTCTCCTTTTTACAATGCCTAGACATCTATTTATATATTACAAAATAGGACTAAGCATGGGTAAACCCATGGGATGACATCCCCATATCCGTTACATAATCCCAAATCCCAAAAAGGACCCAAAAAGGGGCCGAGATCCCACGATATTTGCTTTTTCTTGTGCTCCATTTTCGACAGGATGTCAAAGTCCCAAAATAGGTCAAACTTGACCAAGGATCTCCCAAAACTTTGTCAAGGGCCAACGACCCCCAACACTCACCCGTGACTCATCCCGAGTCACTCTGGTCTGACTAATTCTACCTCGAACGCTTCGATCTTGGCTCAAGCTGCTTCAACTTGCTACTATGATATGACCTCCTATTCAGTGAACTCTTGGATGACTGGATCATTGATAGGTCCCTCTAGACGTTGTTCACATGTAGTGACAACCTGCTCTAGATCTGCTCCTTGGCATTCTACCTCTGTAAACAATTGATAAGACCTTTTTTGTATAGGTTGGATTTTTTGAATTACTTGCATAACTCTACTCTGGATAGTGTGGATCTATTGCTGGGCAGTCCACTGCTCTTGGGATCGCTTCATTCTTTCCATAGCTGACAGGGGCTTCAATTGCGCATGTATATTTTCGTCTTCATACTTTTCCTCTTGGACCTACAACTCTAGTGCCTTCAATTCTGGGTTCTCCGTGAGTTGTTCATAGGTCTGTGCACTACGATTAGTGAGTTTCTTACATTCCAGGGTAAGAGCCTTTAGCATTTCAACTACACTCCTAGGAATTGCTTCTCTTTGGTCTCTTACATCATGTGGGGTCTCAGGTATAGTTTGTAGCTCCAAATATTCTATGCATTGATGTAGCTACTGGATGGCATCTGCAAGCTAGTTCACCTGCTATGTAACTCAGTCTTTTGCCTTGATTTCTAAGACTGTCACAAAGAAAGGTTCTCTGTTTACCGCTTCTTTTACTTTGAGTTGCTCCGTGAGAAATTGTTCCTTTTCTTTCTATAGATATGCTTTTTCTTCATCAAACTTCACTTGGAGAGAAAGATTTTTCTATTTTGTAGCACTGCATTTCTCTATGATTACTCCTTCTACTTGCGTCAAAGCCTGGGTGGCTTGTGCTATTTCTTCCTGTGCTCGTCGAAGGTGAGCTTAGACTGTATCGACTAGGTGGTGGAGTTGGGTTGGCTCGTCTCCCAATTATGGTTCTCCCGATGCAGTGGAGACTACGCAACTGGACTATAGGGCCTGCTGTACCCCTCGGAGTTCGGTCTCAATCCGATCATACATCTCATGTTTCTTTTCTTCTTGTTTCTCTACTATTTCCAACGAAGCATCTTGCAGGGCTGCTATGAGGAAGTTGAAGTCATCAAAGGTGAGGAAATTGTGCATCTTTGTCATAGTGGCCTTTGATTTCTTCCGAGAGGAAGGTTTCAGAGGTGAACCTTTCCTCTTCTTCAGGGGATCAACCTCATATCCTTGATTCTATTCGAGTTCTTTTTCATCTAAATCTTCTCCATCACCTCCTTGCTCTGGTGATATGGAAGCAGTTTTCATGGATGCACTGTTTAATCCTTGGACTTCTTCGGTCTTCCTTGTTTTGCTAGGTCCGGGTGTATCTTGCACTGTTTCTGGGTTGTCAATGTTGGATATCTCCGCAGGGTCTGCTAGAATAAGGAGGTCCACTGTCCAGTCCTTAGTGATCTCCTCCAAGTCCTCCTCCATCAGCTTATAATAAGACTGAAGTTGTTTCTTGTGTTCGTCGACGCGTGCTGTGATGCAAATAAAATGCCAATCTATGCTAAACTTCATCAAAGGCCTGAACCGGTGTAGAGTGTTCGGAGTCATGCGAGCCTCAGACTGTATGGCTATATTCAGCTGATTATAGTAGGTATGAAAAACAACATTTGACTTCCACTGTTTATTCATATCGCTTGAATACCACAGTGTATTGAAATTCATGGCTAGCGGTTCAAATGGCTCGATGTTCGGGAAGGTCGCACCTTCCAGCATCTCCCAGGCAATAAAAAATATAAGGATCAAGAGCCAGCTAAAATGAAATTCACATCCTTGATCCTGTGCTTCTCTGCAGTCGAGTTCCAAATGGTTCACCAGGTACTTCGCCCAGTTCATCTGAAGGACTTCCGCGCACTTCACTACAATATCGACCACAAAACCGGTGACTTGGGTAGGTCAGTTCTTTCGTACTAACTTCCCTGTAATAAAGTGACAGTTGAGGTGCACTACACCACTCTAGATAGAATCTAGATTTTATCCTCATGTTCCTTTCTCGACATCGTGATAAGTGTCCTTGATCTTTCGTGCTAGAGCGCGATCCATGAATTTTCTGGGGTAAAACTCCTGTGGATACGGTCCTTGGATACTCGCCCGTGATCCGATTGGTCAACATCAGATCAACTATGATATGGTAGTTTAGCCATAAATAACAACAATGGTAACAAGACAACATCAACTTGATACTTGCATTCACTTCCTAGTGTCTTCCGAAGTGGGGAATATTCATGACGTTCAGCAGGGTGGACTGTGCGAGGTTCATAGTCCACGTCTGGGGGCTTATCTTTGAATTATTCCCCTTAGTTCTAGTTAGGTACTTAGGTACAATGCGCGCTGAAGAGCATGTTATATACTTTGCGATCTCTGAGGTTGAAGTCGCTAATCTTCAACGTTGTAATATTATCCTGGTCTGCTCGAACTACGCATATCCCCTTCAGGAGGTACGCCGTAACCAAGGTGTATTCGAAATCTCTGGGCACATTGTCCCAATTTACTGCGACGCTTAGGGGTGGTATATAGGTGGGTAATATGGTCGGGATCAATTTGGAATTCTCTATATCATCCCTGTTCTTGGTTCACTTTTCATCTAATGGCCGAGATGGTTTGGCTCTGCGAGCAGTCGACAGAGAGGTTGGAAATCCTCTCGTTGATGATGCTTGTACACCTATAGACATCGACATGATTCTTTCAGTCATGAGGTCGGTCATAAATTCTTCAACATTTTTCTCTGCAGCGCTCAACTCGTCTGACATACACACTCGGGGTTAACAATATCAGGTTCGGGGAGTAACTTAGATACTTCAATAGGATAGACAACAAGAGTTTGATGACCACTATATACAATCAACTTAGTCTGCGGGCTCAAACTCTCGGTTGGAAAAAGTGCTCTCGATGCATGGTGTGATGGGAAAAATAGGTAGCTCAGTAATGGGTCGCTTGCAATGGGTATCAAGCTTTCATTAACTCTATTCTTCCCATTATGGTGCAGTCCCAACAGTCGGATGGCAAGTTGTCTGACCATAAATGTATTTCTATCCATTCAGAGCATTTTTCTAACGGTTATAATGTCCCCAACGACTATATTTCTTCTCCATGGAGAAGTACCATGTGTCGCTGTTTTGATATCCCGACGAAGCTCCAATTTTGAAAATTTTCCTTCTGCGAGGTTCCCTCTAGAACCTTCTGCAAATTGTCAATCTTAGCTTTCTTCTTACTTAGCTTTCTAGCCTTCTTTCCAGTGAGCTTCATCTTGGTATTCCTTTTTCCATTCTGATTCTTATCTTCTTTTGACATGGTGACTTCGCATTGTTGAGATTCTTTCAAGGGTAATATTCTTTCTTTATCTGAGATAGATATTTCAGTCTTCTGTGGGTCTTCTAGTGTTCTTCCAACTTCGACATTCGTGTCTCTGGTGTTAAATAGATTCGATCTGTTCTTCTGTTCTTCAATCAAGTGTGTTATCCTTCTAGTTATGAATTATTTTAACTCTTGCTTCTTCTGCTCTAAAAATTCTTCTTCTTCTTGCCTTCTAGCTTGATCTCTTTCAATCCAAGGTTTTCCTAGTAGCATGGTAGATGGGGTACTATTCTCAATAAATTTAATAATATAAAAATCTTCCTCTATCGAAGTTACATTGGCATTCATAGGTATCCGGGTGAGCTTTCCACATAGGTTTATCATCTTTCCTTTGGATATTCCTATTCCTCCCAATTAAAGAATCATATCATGCCTCCCTATAGCTTCCCAAGTTCTCTCTATCATGATATTCACTTGTGTTTCCTCATATAGAACATAGTCAATGTCAAAGTCTCCTATTCTTGCTTCAAGGCATTCTTTTTCTTTGAGGATATCTAATAATCTGACATGTCGGTGGTCATTCAGGGTTTCTTTCACCTGTAGCAATACTTTCTTTGATTCTTTCTAGGATTCCGCCATAATCTTAGTTTCTGGTTCTGCCTTAGGGTTTTCTTGGTTCATATTCATTATTTCAACCTTAAAAATCATTCTAGGGCAATCCAATACTTTATGGTTCGTAGCTTTACAAAAAAGACAACTAGGTCTTCTCCCAGGACATTCCTTAGCAAGATGTCCTGATATTCTGCAATTGTAACAGAGGGTTAATCCTCTCTTTCTTTTAAATGATCCCCAACCTTTCCTGTACTGTGTGCTAGGATCATGGTAGCTAACCTGCAAACATTTCTTTCTAGGATCCTGCACACACTTATTAGCCCAAACATTCTTTCTATGCATAGGTATAACATATTTTTCACTATTCTTATAATATCTACTCATATCAAATCTTATTTCATCTATGAATACCCTAGTTTTCAAGCTAGGATAGAATCTATCAAACATACCTAGATCCATACTGTTGAATTTTTTTTTCCACTTATCTACAGAGCACAAAGGTTTCAGATCTAGAAATTTTCAATATTCTTACCATTATCAGAGCATAGAGATTTCAGATTTGACCTCTTTTAATAAAAAATTACCTTTCTCAGATAACAAAGCTTTCAGATCTTACCTCTTTTCTTTAGATCATACTTCTTTTCCTTAGCACATATCTTTTCAAACTAAGTAGAGTACTGTGCACTAGAGAAACATATCTATGCACAAAGCTTTCACAATTTTAGGTCAGATATTTGCAAAAAGATTCTTCTTCCTCAGTTCCCAACAATCACAATTTCATGTCCCAACAATGGAACCATTTTTTGGCATAGGGGCAGACCCAAGGTTCAACGCTACAACAACGCACCAAGAAAACCCTAACTACCATCCCTTTCAGAAACACCTGTGAAGCAGATGAAGTCTCACCCGAGGTAGAGGCAGGGGTGGTTGCAGGACTCAGGTGTCTGCAACCTTAGTTGGGACACATATATGTGATTATAATACCTTATAGAGCACTTAGCACCATTAGTTCATCATTATTTAACCAATATATACTCCACAGAGAAAACAAAGCATCACAACATTCACCCTAATCTAATGTCTTTAAGCACTTAGCATAAATAAATGGATCAGATGTAGCAGATTCAAGCACTAAGCACATTCACCTATGTCATATCTAGCATCTAGATTCATCATAACCACAAAGCATAAACATATCTATCTGTCTATCTATATCAAAGAACTTAGCAAGTAAAGACATAAACACAACAAAACATCACACAGAGTAGAATAACACAGTATTTACGTGGTTCACCCCCACCCTGGGGCTATGTCCACCAAATCTTCTTCTTTATTATCTTCAATCAGTCATCTACATGCACAGAGCCACAAAAACCCTACTCCACATAGGACAAGAGATCTGCACGCACCTCACCAGATCCTCCTTCCTTGAGCTAGGTCTAGCACAAAGCCTTTCACAGTCTGTTACAACCACTTGCACTTAGCTCCATAAGCTTCTCACAATATGCACAAAGCATATACAAACCATACTTGCACTTAGCACAACATCACATAGATGCCTCTTCTCCTTTTTACATTGTCTAGACATCTATTTATATATTACAAAATAGGCCTAAGCATGGGTAAACCCATGGGCCGACATCCCCATACCCGTTACATAATCCCAAATCCCAAAAAGGACCCAAAAAGGGGCCAAGATCCCGCAATATCTTCTTCATCTTTCGCTCCGTCTTCGACAAGCTGCCGAAGTCCCAAAATAGGTCAAACTTGACCAAGGATCTCCCAAAACTTGGTCAAGGGCCAACACTTCAACTTTTTCGTTTGCTTGAGGATAGTAAGGGGACGATTTCTCATGGAGAAAACCTAACTTGGCATGTAACTCACTCATCATCTAGTTTTGAAAATGTGAACCGTTATCAATGACAATGGCTTGTGAACACCAAAGCGAGTGACGATGTGGTTGAAAAAGAAGAGAGTCACAATATGACCATCATTCAGAAAGGTAGGCATAGCCTCAGCCCATTTTGTGAAGTAATCAACGATAATGGTGATATAACCATGCCCCCCGGCTGAGGTAGGCTTACACTGCATGAAATCAATGCCCCATTTTGTAAAGGGGCCAATGGTGACAACAAGATGTAGCGGAATTGGGTGGTTTCATGCCTTTTTATGAAAAAATTTGTAGTGTGGGAATTTTTTGACAACCTCAATACAATCTTTGAAGATAGAGGGCCAAAAGTAACTGGCACACAAATTTTTCTGAGCTATAGTCATCCCAGAAATATGATCGCCACATGCTCCAAGGTGACAGTCATTAAGGACACGTTAAACAACTTCGTAGGATAGTTACCACGATGATACAAAGTGTCACTGATGATAAGGTAACGTTTAGAGTGATGACGAATACGACGACGTTCTTCATGGGAGATATTGGGATGAAAATGTTGGGTTTGAAGATAAAGAAGGATATCTCCATACCAAGGATCAGACATGCTAATGCAGAACAATGATTCATCGAGGAGAGAATCCTTGGGCTCATTATCTTCATCAGCATGGGGAAGGTCGCAGATAAGTTCCGCAATCACCGAGGATTTTTTAGCTTTGGACTTGGCAAACTCGCGAACGAATTCCTGAAGAATAACTATCCACTTGGAATATTTGGCCCCAAGGACTTGATGTGTCAGAATATGATACATGGGGTTAGAGTCCGCGATAACCATGGTAGTGCGTAGCAATATGTAATGGCGAAACCTTTGAAGAAAAATGACAACTACGAGAACCAACTTCTCAACATGTGAATATCAGAGTTCTGGACCAGATAGAATTTTTCTTAGATAGTATATCACATGTTCATCACTGTTAGGGTCCTCTTGAACTAACACCATAGCAATAGTGGAAGTAGAGGCTGCTAAGTAAAGGATATAGTCCTGTGTATAATTCAGAGGAAGTAGCAGAGGTGTATTGGTTAATTCATTCTTTAGAACATCAAAGGATCGTTGAGCAGTGTCATCCCAGATGAAAGGAGTGTCTTTCTACAACAATCGCATAAATCCTTTGGTAATCTCAGCGTAGTTACAAATGAAATGACGAAGAAAGTTTTCTTTCCCCTACAAGATTTGGAGTTGTGTCAAATTGTTAGGTGGAGGTAAAGAAAGAATAGCTTTAATATTTAAGGGATCCACCTGAATCCCGACTTTGGAGATAACAAAACTGAGGAGTCGACTTGATTCGACAACAAATATACACTTGTGTGGGTTTAAACAAATACGGTAGAACTGACATCAAAGAAAAATATCCTGTAGATGATGAATATGGTCTGATCGATTGGATGAATGGGCAGGTAAATCATTGAGGTAAGGTTCTGCAATATATTTGATATCGTGGAAAGCATACGAAATAGCCCACTGGAATGTAGCACCAACATTTTTGATATGAAATGGAAGTTTCCGATAGGAGAAATTTCCCCATGGGAAGATGAAGGCTATCTTGTGCTTGATCAATGGGTAAAATGTCAATCTGGTTGTATCCTGAGAATCGATCCATGGAAGAGAAAATTATGCTACCAGAGAAATTATCAATGATTTGGGCGATGAAGGGTATGGGGTAGTTGTCTTTTGGACAAGCCTTCTTAAGATCCCTATAATCAACACATACATGAATGGTCCCTTGCTTCTTAGCAATTGGAACAATGTTAGAAACCCATTTCGTCAAGGGGACATGATAGATGAAGCCGGATTTGAATAGTTTTTCAACTTCTTCCTTTATAGCCGCGGTTTTCTTGGGATGTACTAGGCAGAGTTTTTGTCGAGCAAGTTTAACATCTGGGTAAGTTTTAATATCATGCACAACGATCAAAGGATCAATCCCTAGCATTTCCTCATAGCTCCAAGTGAAGACATCATGAAATTATTTAAAAGTGGTGTAAGAAACCACTTCCTCGGGTGAACGATTAACACCGAGATTGATATTTTCCATGACACCTTCCTTGGTCGAAATATCAATAACGACTGTAGAAGAAATGTTGCCAAAATTCCCCTCAGAAATAGTATCTTGCATAAGTTTAAGAGATTGTGGAAATTCGACAACATC
>ML776905.1:2514583-2540733 GCA_009831015.1 Picea engelmannii | reverse complement strand
AATATAGAGTGTATATCTTCCTGTATTTCTTTGAGAGGTGGAAGAAAAGAAGATCGATGATGGTTATCATCCCAAGTTACTTCGTCAATGCTAAGAATTTCCATAATGGATTTGTCTGAAGGAAAAATATAAGAAATGTAGTCAAAAGAAGAAGACAAGGAATTCAACCATGATGGAATCGAGTAGGTGTTGGGTGCCAATATATTTTGGTCATCCGAAGAGGGAGAGTCCGATTGAATAGCAGTGTATGAAGCCTCAGCTAGATTGAGTGGCATGGTGTCACCTAGTGCATCAAACTCTAAAGGACTAGGGACAATCCAAGGATCATATGATGCCAGAGAATGATAAGTTGTAGTCAAAATCATATTGATTGTGGAAATATGATGTGTTCTAGGAGGAAGTGGCATAGGGAAAGTACCCATAAGGGAAGAGTCTTTTAATATACCTACACCAACACTTCATATGTGATTTTGTGATCTCCCAAGAAAGGAATATTGTTGGTAGTGGGAGTGCGAGTGTCGGGTGTAAAAAAATCTAACTGATCGATAGTGACAATGTTACCTTGATGAGGAAATTGTACACATCAAAACATCGATGAAGCGACGAAAGTCATGGCATAAAACCAACTTCTTCCTAGTAACAAGTTATAATCGAGGGGAGCATCGACCACCTCGACGTCAACATAGACGGTTTTTCCGCCCAACTGAACAACTAAGGATTGCAAGAGTTCGTGAGGATGAAAACCTCTCCCATCAAATGCATGTAACATCGTAGGGGATTTGTTAAGTGTAGGTGATTTTAATCCTTTACAACAAGCTAAATACATGACACAAGTAGAGGCTCCCTCATCTAATATAGTGCGGTGAATGTTTTGGTTATGAACAACAACATCAATTTGAAAAGCAAGTTGGTGAGAAAGTCGTGACTTAAAATTGCCTAGGTTAAACGTGATATTGTTGGACGACTCAGGATCAAAGGCACCAATAGTAGCCAAGAGCATTCTACGTTGACTTAGGCAGTGCTGTAGAAATTCCAACGAGGACATAGCACACGGTGCTTCAGCCAAATCTTCAACAATGTTGTAGTTTTGGGCAGAATGCGAACTAGTATTAAAATTAGATTTACAGATGGTGCTCATGGGAGGGAATAATATCAAGTTGAAAGCAGGATTCTCTCTCTGAAATGACCCAGATGGTGGAATAACAAAAGGAGCACTAACAGACGCAGGATATGGATCTGGTAAAGAACCATTAGTGACATTTTCTTTCTTAGGTTTAGCTGGAGTGTTGTATGTTGTAGAGTGGGTGGTCAAATCAATTTCATTGAACATATAAATATGAGCACTCATCGAGGATTCATCATTAGGAGGTTGGATGGAACTGCCCCCTGGAGAGGGGGTTTGAGAAACCATGGAGTGCTACTGAGGAAAAGGATGTGTTATCATGGTGGGTTTGGAATTACCTTTGAAAAGTTTGGCAACTTCGTCACAATGTGGAAAGTATCGAGTGTAGTGATCGTCACCAGAAATAAGACATGGGAATTTTGGTTTCCACTGTGGTTGATTTTCAGTAGAAGTTGGTGGAGTTTGAGTTTTGGGTTGTTCATTATTAATATTCTTTTTGGGTTTATTTTTTGTCTTCTTCTTTCCTCCGGATTGTTGTGAAGGGGAAGATTGAACTACATTCACTTCAGAGACTTGAGTTGGGGGGGAGGTAGAGGAGAGTGAGGTCGAACTGGGAGTGGGTGCTGAAGCAGATCGATTTGTAGTTCCAGTCGACTGTGAAGTAGATTGGGTCTTGGCAGAGATGATAACTCCATCTGCATGTGATGTGGATGAAGGTTTAGACGGATCGGTAGTAGCATAGGTAGCATTTGGGATCAACTCATACAAAGTACCAGATTGTGAATAAACCAAATCTAAGTAATGAGCCCAAGAAATGGCTTCTTCCTCGGTGAATACACCACCCCTAGCAACATCACGAGAAATCAGGGGTAAAAGTAATTTAGTGAACCACTCTGCCAATAATTGGTCAGGAATGATTGCTTTGATCAACCTTCGTCGTTGTCTCCACTTGTGAATGTGATCAACGATATGCACAATGTTGGTCCGACGAAGGGAGGTCAAGAGTTTGGTACCCGTCTCGTAACGGATGGGTATTTGAAAGTGTGTGAGAAAGGACATGGAAAGGGAGTTGAAATCTTGAAAAGAACCTCGTGGAAGTTCAATATACCACTTGGTTGTTGAGCCCGTAAGAGTATGCTGGAAGAGATGCAAACGTATAGAAACATCCATTAAGGAGTTTGATGAACACCATAAATTGAAAGTGATTACATGGTTGTTTGGATATTCTCTAGGTTTACCATCAAACTTTGGGATATCAGAAGGTAATTTAGCAGGAATCACTGGCCAATAGGGAGAATGTAGTATAGCGTCGTTGGTCAACCGAGACAAGTTTGGGAGATCCAGAGTAGAAAGGAAGGGTAATTTTCGATTAACCTGAGGATGATACTGGTGTGGCATAGGGACACAAATAGGGCCATAAAATGTGTTAGGTGGATAATTTTATCCAGTAGGTCCTCCTACATATGGTTGTTGTTGACCAGGATAAACAGGATTCGATGAGGGTTGAGAAACATTCACTAGTGAGGGATAACCCGATGAGTTCTGAGGAGTAGAGGCCAAATGATTCATTTGTGGGGGATAAACAGTTTTTCCTTGAGGAGGGTAAGCAGTCAATCCCTCAGGTGGATACACATTAGCCCCATGGGGGGGATAAACATCAGATCCTTGGGGAGGATAAGGTTGGTGCCCCTGAGGACTCCAGGTGGTATTTGGGATGCTTAGATAAGGTTTTCCGTAAGATAGTCCAAAAGGAACATGATTTGATACTCCTCCTTATGGGTTATGATATGATTTTCCCCTAGTGTAGGGTTGAGTAAACGTGCCTCTTGAAGATACTCCCTAGGACTATGAAGGGTTTCCAGAAAAAAAAGGTTGCTCCCCTGCCATCGATGGATTAACAACCAAGGCTTGACCAACAAAGGGAGGTTGTCCTCCGAGAGGAATATGACAAGGTGGCTATCCCCCTATAGGGGTAGGCCCTCTATAGGGTGGTTGTCCTCCAAGAGGGATCAGTCCATGAGATGGTGGTTTCCCTCCAGTTAGTATGTTCCCTACAGTTGGTTGTGTTTGTCTGGCATGGGTCTACATTCTCTGGTGTAAAGTTGTTCCAGCAAGATCATGTGGAACATGAGGAGCTGTAGAGTGAACATTTGTAAAAGTGGGAGTAGTGGTTGAAGTTCCTTGGGTATGAGTAGAGGTGATGAATTTGGCATTAGGATAGACTTGTGATGACATAAAAGTAGGATTACTGACCTGATTGATGGGGTGATCAATAGTTTGACCGGAGGGTCCTGCTTCAACAACAGGAGAATCATGAAGATTAAGATATTGTCAAATATATTCAAAATTCTCATAAAGATCATGTCCTAATGAAGTCTTCCATACCGAATGAGCATGTGTGTGATGTGTATCTACCGCAGTAGTGGGATGAATAGGAGTCGTATAGTCATCACCAAAACTTGGTTCTGTGGATCCCATATATGTCTCGACAACTGGCCTCTCAGGTAAACTTGAGACTTCTTCTTCTATGACGTTACCGAGTAAGTCCAAATGAAGAAAAAGTGGTTTGAGAGGAGCTACCAATACAGGTGTAATGTGAGGAGTGGGATTTTCAACCGTAACCAAAGCTCTTTCTGAATTGTCTAGCATAGGAGTAGCAATACTCCTAGTGTCATATTGATTTTCTACCTCTCCACGATAGCTGCATTCTGGTGAGTTAGGAGGTAAGGGTTGGTAGATATCTTCTAGATACATCCCTTGCATCCTACATGATCAACGAAGACCTTTATCATCTACAAGCTCAATTTTGAAAAATTATTTAAAAATAACAACGCATGCTAAAAAATCTAGGAATACCAACAAGCAAACAAACCTTCTCTCGATGACTGTACTAGTTGGTGATAAAATCCAACATCACGTGATCATGTCAAGAAGGGTCTAGGATATGAGTAGGTGGAATAGTTACGATGGCAACCTGCTTAACAGACTTACGCCTTGGTTCAAGCTTCCACATAGTAATCATGGATTTACCCTCCAAGGAGCCCGAGTGATTTTGACCACCGTCTGTTCTAGGTACATTGAAGACTTCCATTCATCGTCACCTTATGTAAAGACCCTAAATATTTTGGCTACTAAGGAAACCAAATTGTAGTCATCCCCTGGGAGGGTACAATCGACAATCCAATCTGAATGTATGGGTAGGATAACAAGTCCAAAATTATTCGAGAGAACTGAGGACAAGTGGATTGGTAGAACTCCAGAGGACCTTGAACAGATTCGGAATTCACGAAGCACCGAGACCAAATGAAGACAACTGAATCTCAAGAAGAACCCCCAATATACGATCTAACTACTATGAATGGTTGAAACATGGAGGGATAATCTTTGTAACTCTCCTGAACGCGACCTCATGCGTAACCCCTGTGTGAGAGGGGGATCCTAGAAAACTTATACGAAAATTGGATTTTCTCTCCCTATCGAAAGATTCTAATGTTTATATTGAATTCTTTGGAGAGTTGTACTCACATCCTAATCCAAATCTCTAATCCTAGTCTAATGTTGGTGGAGGATTCTAAACAAAAAATGTTCTAGATCAATTTTAATTAGCATTGATTTTGTGTTGTTTTTTACTCAGAGGTGTATGGGAGTGAAACTAATGATATTATGACTCAATTCCCAAAAAATGCATACGAAATGATAAGTAGTCTTTTCTTTCAATGAATGTCTATTTAAGGGAAGGAGAAGGAATCTTCCTTTCACTGTCAAACACTAAGATGCAGTAACCTCATGCAATTGTTCTCGATCAAGAATTCAATGTAATGCTAAAATATTTAGAAAATGGTTCTAATATCCAAAAACCAATCGTGAAAATATATCCTTTTGTTTTAAATGTGAATGATAATCAACTTGATGTAAATATTCCTATGTCAATTAGACTTTAATATCTGTGAGATTTAAGATATGGGAAGCAAACTTCACATAAACAAAAACACACTCTCGTTGGGATCAAACAAGAAATGAAAATAAAACCAAATTTGAAAAAAGAGAACCAAAAACTCAAATAGGAGGAATTTCTTGGGAGAAATGACCTCAAAGATCAAATGGAATAGTGCATAGATATATGAATTTATTTACAACAACTTGCATACAATCAGATAAATGAGAAAGAAATAGATCAACTCCAAATATCAAAGAAGAAGAGTGACTGAAAGAAAGGAAGAGAGATGTCAAAAATCCAAACAAAACATCATAAATTCTTATAAAACAAATGGTTGGAGGTTAAACCAAAGACACACTGAGATAGTAACAGTCCTGAGTAGATAAATCAACAAAAACTACACTCAGAGATGGATTCCAAAAATATTTTTTAGTAGAATAAGACCAATGCTATATGGGAGCCTGCAAGGGAGCGCGAGCGCTCTGGATGTAAAGGAAGGGGATCGCTAGCCTTTGATAAAAAGGGAAACTTTCCCAGAAATAAAAAAAAACTCAAGAAAATTATGAAATTCAGTGTGTATGGGATGAATTCAAAAACCAACAACACATATAAGAACTAGAAACATAGAGTGAATGGGATCTAAATGTGAGAAAATTCCAAAAACAATACCAAGGAAGGAAACCAAAACTGAAAGCTTCGATCCCCAATGGAGTCGCCAATTTCTATTACAGGAAAATCTCACTGTGGACAGGTGAATTCCCTCTTGGATCCTAGACCCCTATAACCAAGACAGAAAGGTGCTAATGTTGGACACTGACATTCCTTCTAATGAAGATAAACTAGTCAAGGAAGAAGAAGAAAGGAGTATAAATACCTTTAATGAAGTTTGTCCTTGCTCGATCTAGGTTGATATTGATCTCCAATCTCTTAAAAAAGTCCTGCAATCCAATGAACAAAAACGAAAAAACATACTTCCTATTCTACCATGATTAGCTTCGAAATAGATATATCAAAAGGAAAAAGTTCATGAAACATACATAAACTTGAAGGAAACAGGCTAAGCACATATATATTAATGAAAACAAAGCAACATTCTTACAACTGTAGATGTATATGCAACAACCCACCAAGCTCTCTTTGTCCAAACCCTTGCTCAAAAGTTCCACAATCAGAATGACTATACTTTCACTGATTATTCTCCCTTATGAGATCATAAGTTCGATGCCTTCAATGTCTCTCCATTTCACCATGAGGAGGCCTCCTTATATAGGCTTTGAGAGGCCCAACCACCTTAGATATTCTTGGGATAGGTTGAGTATATTTCTCCATCAGTTTTGGATCCTCCCTAAGATCCAACCTTGACCTCAGATTCAAATTAAACTGACTTCAGAGATAAGAGGGATCTTCCCATGATTTCCTCAACAACACAACGCTCTCCTAGAATGGTGCACAGAGAATTGCAATGCTCCCCCAAAAGAAGGTAAGGAGATCTAGCAATCCTTGCCAGTGGGTAAGGGCCTTCAAAAATGATTTTCAAGTGGTCTTTCTCAAGGAAAAATATTTGTACTCTTCATCAAATGACACATCCTTCTTTTAACCAACCTCTGAGGATGTCTCAATTGTTCTTTTGATGTCCTTTGAGATACGACATAGGCAATATGAAAGTATGATATTTGCAACACTTGTGATGTTTGCGACATTTGTGGCCAAAGTGCGACACTTGTGACACTTGTAATGGTGACAGTAAGTCATCATTAGAGTGAGTAATTTTGATGTGTAACAACAAGTAGTGCACAAAATAAACTCTCTGAATAGAAACCAATAAGGAATATTTCCGACAAAGGAGAGGAAACCATCAATAAGGCTAATGGAATCCAACAAACTACATGAATCCCAATGTGTGAATAAATTTATTTTTGTCGAACACAAGGGAAACCGCCCAGTCAGCGACCAATAAGGAGAAGTCAATTGTTGGGTTCAAGGTTACCTACCCATAATGAAAGTAGACCAGGGTGCATGGTAGGACTACAAATTCATGTGACTCTGAGACACACTGAGGGTATGGCCAGCATGTAAAGTCAAGAGTTATGAAAAACAACCAACATAGGATTATATACTTCCTTTGAACAAGAGCATGAGACATATGGATAACTCAAGAAACATAGACTTGATGATGAAACTTCATGATGTAGGAGGCATCAACAAACTCTCCATAGGGACTCGAAGAATAACCAGTCGGAGGAGTAAAATATAAGTAATGAGATCAACTTCCTAAGGTCATGCTAAACCTAAAATTTGGATGACAGTGGACTCAAAATGTTGTGCTATGTTCAAAGGAGACATGACTATTTCCGATATGAGATAATATTTGTTTCCTGCCCATATTTTTTGTTTTTTCATAGGCAAAGAAATGCTAAGATACAAGAGAGGAAACACGTGTCGTGAGTAAGAAACTAGCTCCAAAAAGTGGAACATACCTATGCTCAATGAAAGGAAGTGCATGCGGGGCATGGACACTCAGGGGGATGTTTCCTCTTAGGGTACAGGGTATCAAGCTGCAAAGGATATAATTTTTTTTTTGCTTGGATAGTGATGCAAATTGCTGAGGTAAGAGTCTTACAACTAGAAAGAGGGAACCAAAAATA
Source organism: Picea engelmannii (assembly GCA_009831015.1). Lineage (NCBI taxonomy): Eukaryota > Viridiplantae > Streptophyta > Pinopsida > Pinales > Pinaceae > Picea > Picea engelmannii. The sequence goes on along the minus strand of ML776905.1, from coordinate 2,533,028 downwards.
GGCTCAATATTGCATGAAGGAGGATGGAATGTGATTACAGCTTAACTCCAAAGAATGCTATTTTTCATAGATTTAGTCCACTAGGCCCGAAAAGGTATAAAATAATACCCATGAGAAATATTCTAGCCAATATTGACTAGAGTGTTCCTTTTTCATAAGTAGTCTACTTGGTCCGGAAAATGGTTAAACTTACACCAAATAGTCTTCCTTTCAAATCCATTTAATGATTGTGAAAAAGACAAGTTCACTCAAAAATCTTTTCTCTTTTTTAGAGACTCGGAAAAGAGATTAAACAAGACTCGGAGGGAGTCCCATAGGAAAGGATTAGAATGCTTATGATTAATAATATGAGGTTCAAACACATAGTCATATCAAAACTATAAGGAACTCCCTGTCCTATGGAATAAATTCCGCATGGCCACCAAATGACACAAAGGTTCTAACTAAGGCACCCATGTTTGGTAGGCCTCTACCACTTAACAATGACTCTTCTAGTAGCAGTAAGAAGGTTATGTTTCACTAATAAATGGGTTCATTCCTAAGGTATATGGATCACAGTCATAGGACAATGCAAGAATGAAAAATGGAGTGACAACTTATCCTATATGATGGTGAAACAAAATACCCGTCAAAGGCACGAACATGTAGTATGATGCTAGAAACTGTAAAAAATCCTAGACAAAACCACCAAAACCAACTCTCCACTATACTATTAGTCCATAAGGTCAAAAAATCAGCACAAACTATATGAAGTGGGTAAAAAATTTCTACTAATAGTAAAACTAGACCATTTTACCATACCATTTGAGTTTTTTCACCCACATAGTGCGTTTTAGGACATTTCCCCCATGATCTTCAAGTGTCTATTGCAGGAGCTATGATCAATGGAATTAGAAACCTCCTAGACCAAGTAAGTGCCAATCCACTCTTCTTCATTTTTAGTGGTTTGAAATTTAAATTTAGTCCTCATTTTTTGATTTTTAGAGGGCACACAAAGTACAATAGGGTGTACGCGTGTGACAATTCATCAGGTCATGTACATGTCTCCATGTAAGCAGGAAAATAAAATCCTTCCTGCATATATGCGACCTGTTGGCCCTTGACCAAGTTTTTGGAGTTTCTTGGTCATGTCGACCTATTTTGAGACTTTGATAGCCCGTCGAAGGAGGAGCGCAATATGAAGCAGAGATCACGGGATCTCGGCCCCCTTTTTGGGTCCATTTTTGGGTTTTTGGGAATGTGTAATGAGAAGGGGATGTTGGCCCATGGGTTTACCCATGTTTAGGCATATTTGTATATGTATATATAGATGTCTAGGCCATATAGAGAAGTAGTGGATGATATATCTATGTGATGTAGGTTAAGTGCCAAGAGTTGGATCTATGTGATCAAGGCTTTGTTCATTCTGTGTAAGACTTGTAGAGCTGAGTGCAATTCCCTATGCGATATGATAGGAGGCTTAGTGTTGTAACGCAAGGAAGAGGGATCTAGCAAGCTGCGCAGATCTTTTGCCCTGTGTGGAGTAAGGGTTTTGAGGCTCTATGCTTGTAACCAATTTTCCGAAGACTATAAAGAAGAGGAGTTGGTGGACGTAGCCACAGGGTGGGGGTGAACCATGTAAACACTATGTATGTGATTCATGCTTTGTCTTGGTGTGTTCATATGTTATATGCTAAGTGATCTGATATGTTTAGGTAGATAAATTCATGCTTGGTGCTTATTATATGTGAGAATGTTAGATTTGATCTAGATATTCATTCTTAGTGCTTGATATGCTCATTCTGATCCATTTGTATATGCTAAGTGCTTGAATACTGTAGATTAGTGTGAATACTGTGAAGCTCTGTTGTATCAACGAAGTGAATAGTGATTACATATTAAGGAACTGACGGTTCTAAGAGATATATTAAGTAATATAATCACAGATCTGTGTCCCAGCTAAGGTTGCAGACACCTGAGTCTTGCAACCACCCCTGCCTCTACCTTGGGTGAGAATTCATCTGCTTCGCAGGTGTTGCCGAAAGGGCATATAGTTAGGGTTTTCTTGGTGCACTGTTGTAGTGTTGAACCCTAGGTCTTCCCCTATTCCAACAAATGGTTCTGTTGTCGGGACTTGAAACTATGATTGTTGAGAACTGAGAAAGAATAAGCTTTGTACAGAGATCCATCCTGAAACTGTGAAAGCTCTGTGCGTAGATCTGTTGCCCTAGTGCGTAGTATTCTACTTGACTTATAAATATTTGTGCTAAAGAAAGAAGGTTAGATCTAAAAGAAGAAGACCGATCTAAAGAAAGAAGATCATATCTGAAGGAAAGAAGCAAGATCTGAATGCTTGGCACTCTAAAAAAGGTAAAAGTAAGGATTTCTGATTAAAAGAGGTAAGATATATAAGCTCCATGCTCTGATAAAGGTAAGAATAGTTAAAAAGTTTAAGATCTGTAAGCTCTGTGCTCTGATAAAGGTAAGAATAGTTAAAAAAATTTAGATTTGAAAGCTTTGTGCTTTGTAAAAGTAAGATAAGTGAAAATTTTCGTTTCTAGAGTATGGATATAGGTATGATTGATAGATTCTGTCCTAACTTAAAAACTAGGGCACTAATAGATGAAAAAAGGTTTGATATGAATAGATCTGATAAGAATAATGAAATATATGTTATACCTATGCATAGAAAATATGTTTGGACTAACAAATGGATGAAGGATCCTAGAAATAAATTGTTGCAGGTTAGCTCATATAATCCTAGCGCACAGTACATGAGAAGATGGGGATCCTTTAAAAGAAAGAGAGGATTGACCCTCTGTTATAGTTACAGAAGACTGAGACATCTTGATAAGGAATGCCCTAGAAGAAGAACTAGTTGTCTTTGCTATAAGGCTATGGACCATGAAGTGTTGGATTGCCCCAGAATGATTGCTAGGCTTGAAAGTATGAACATAAGAAAAGAAAACCCTAAGACAAATCCATAAACTAAATCTATAGCAGAACCCTAGAAATAATCAGATAAGGCATTACTACAGATGAAAGACACCTTGGATGACCATCGACATGTTATACTATCATAGATTTTTACAGACAAGGAGTGCCTTGAAGCAAGAATAGGGGACTTCGACATTGACTATGTTCTATATGAGGACACACAAGTCAATATCATGATAGAAAGAACTTGGTAAGCTATAGGAAAGCCTTATATGATCCCTTCATTAGGAGGAATAGGACTATTCAGAGGAAAGCTGGTAAACTTATGTGGGAAGATTTCTCAGATACCTATGAACGTTATTAGAACTTTGACAGAGGAAGACTTTGAGATTATTACATTTTTTGAAGACATCGCCCCATTTACCATGTTAATAGGAAAACCTTGGATTGACAGAGATCAAGCCAGATGAAAGGAAGAAGAAGAATCCTCAGAGCAGAAGAAACAAGACTTAAAAGATTTCATGGCTAGAAGGATCGCACAATTGATTGAAGAATAAGAGAACAGATCGAAGCTATTTTTCACTAGAAACATTGATGTCGAAGCTGCAAGAACATTAGGAGACCCACCAAAAAGACTGAATTACTTACTCTAGAAGAGCTATTACCCTTGAATCCTAGGAATGAATCTCAACAACGCATAGTGATTATGTTAAAAGACGATAAGAATCAAAATGGAAAAGAGACTACCGAGACGAAGCTCACTGGAAAGAAGGCTAGAAAGCTAAGTAAGAAGAGGGATAAGATTGGAAAGTTATAGAAGATCCCAGAGGGAACTTCGTAGAAAGAAAATTTAAAAAATTGGAGTTTCGTCGGGATATCAGAACAACGACACACGAAACTTCTCCATGGCGAAGCAATATAGCTGTTGGGGCTGATATATCCGTTCGACTTCCACTCCGAACGGACATAAAATAAATAAAGGTTCGTCATTAGACCATTGGAGTGTGCCATAAAAAATCAAACAAGAGTTAATAAGGGCTCATAACCATTGCACGTGAACCATTTTCGAGTTGCCTACTTACCCCATCGTGCCATGCACAGAGAACACTTTTGCTAACTGAATATTTGAAGCTTGCAGACTGAACAGATTGCATATAGTGATCATTGTGACCTTGCTATTATTCTAGTGTAGTGTATAATTCCATCGTGACCCCAATAATTTTAATCCCGAGCGCGTATGTATGATGATCTCACCGCACTGGAAGAATCAGTGACAAAAGTTCTCCTCGACTTGATGACAGAGAGATTCATGTCAGAAAGAGGAGTGTCCATAGGTATACATGCATCATCGACGAGAGGACTGTCATCCTCTCCATCCACTGCCCACGAAGCTAGATCGTCTCGTGAAAGGAGAACTAAGCACAAGGATGACTTAGTGAATGCTAAGCTGATTCTGAGCATCCTTCCTACCTATCTACCACCTTTGAGTGGTGCAATAAACTGAGATAATGTTCTCAGAGACTTTGAATATGTGTTGGTCACTGCGTACCTTCCGAAAGAGGTGCGTGCAGTTTATATTGACCAGGATAAGCTCGCGGCGTTGAAGTTTAGCGACTTCAACTTCGGCGACAGGAAGGTTTACAACATGCTCGTCCCACATAAGTATATGATGAAAACAAAAGGAAAGATCTCAAATATTACCCCTCAATCATGGACCTAGAACCTCGCATAGTCCACCCTACTGAATGTTATGAAGATTCCGCACTTTGGGCGACACCAGGAGGTGAACGCATGTGTCAAATTACTGCTATCTTGCTATCATGGAGGTTATTTGTGGTTGAACTGCCACATATCAATGGATCTGACATTGATCAATTAGATCATAGGGCTAAGCATGCAAGGCTCCAACCCATAAGATTTCTACCTCGAAAATACTGCAGATCGCATTTTCACCCAGAGGATAAAGGATACTTATGGAGGTGTAGATAAGGGCATGTGAGGATACAAGGTAGACTCTATCTAGAGTAGCATAGTGCACCTATATTGTCAACTGATCGCAGAGAAATTAGTTCGCAAGAACCGTCCCACCTAAGTAACTGGATTTATAGTCGACCTCGCAGGGAAGTGCGCAAAGGTCCTACACATGAATTGGGTGAAGTACTTGGTGAACCCGTTAGAACTAGACTGCAGGGAAGCGCAAGACCAAGGATATGAGTTCCACTTCAGTTGGATTCTCATATTAATTGTGTTCATCACATGGGAAATGCTGGAAGGTGAAAACTTCCTCAACATCGAGCCCTTTGAACCACTGGCTGTGAAGTTTAGTACGCTGTGGTACTCCAGCGACATGAACAAGAAATGGAAATCAAATGTTGTCTTCCACACTTATTACACCCAGCTAAAGACCGCTATCTAGTCTGAGCCTCGTATAACCCCAAACACACTCCACAGGTTTAGACCCTTGAAGAAATTCAACACGGACTGCCATTTCATCTATATCACAATGCGCGCTGATGAGAATAAACAATAGATGCAGTCATACTACAAGATGACGGAGGTAGACTTAGAAGAGATTACTAAGGAATGGTTGACGGACCTCCTTGATCCAGCAAACCCCGCAGATCTATCTGATATCGACAGTCCAGAAGTAGCGCACGATACACCTGAACCGAACAAGACCAAGAAGAATGAAGAAGCCCAAGATGTCCATAGTACATTGGCGAAGAGTTCTTATATCTCACCTGAGCAAGGAGGTGATGACGAAGAGATAGATGACACTGAATTTGAACAGAAGAAAGGTGAGGTTACACTGCCTAGAGACAAGGAGGACCGCTCAAAGAAAAGGAAGGTTTCCCCTCCGAAACCAACCTCAAGGAAGAAATCGAAAGTAACCAGGACTAAGTTTGAGACCACCCTCACCTCAGATGACCTCGAATTCATCGTCGCAACACTGAACGATGCTTCACTGGAGATAACAGAGAAGCAGGAAGTGAATCATGAGGAGGTGTTTAGTCAGATCAAGGTTGAACTTCAAGAAGTGCAGCAGGCACTACAGTCCCACTACGCAGTTTCTACTGCACCTCTATCAACAGGAACACTAGAAATAGGAGATGAGCCAGCCCAAATCCACCAGATCGTTGGTATAGTCGAAGCTCACCTTCGACGAGAACATGAGGAGACCACGCAAGCCACCCAGGCTTTGGTGCAAGCACAGGAAGATCTTATAGAGCAGCGCAGTACTGTCGAACAAAATAATTTTACTCTACAAGAGAGGTTTGATGAAGAAAAATCCCAACTACATAAAGAAAATGAACAGTTTCTCGCAGAGAAACTTGAAATTAAGGAAATGGTTCACAGAGCACTTCACTCTGTGATAGTCATTGAAGTAAAGTCTGAATAATGAGTTCCACAACAAGTGGCACAACTCGAATATGTAATCCAACATCTCCAACAACGCATAGCAGAATTGGAGATCCGCACTGTGCCTGAGACCCCTCAAGATGTACGAGACCAAAGGGAAGCCACTGCCCGCAGTGCAGTTGATAGATTAAAATCTCTTGCCTTGGAGTGCAAGCAGCTAAGTAACCGGAGCACTCAAACATATGAAAACCTCACTAAGAATCCTGAGTTATAGGCATTGGAGTTGCAGCTCCAAGAAGAGAAGCAATACATTGATACACTATAGGTGCTGTTGAAGGCCCTGTCAGCTATAAACAGAATGAAGAGGTCTCATGAAAAATGTACAACTCAGCAGTAGATCCATATGCTTCAAATAAAAGTGATGGAAGTCACTCAACGACTTCAACCTGCACAAGAAAAGGCATGTTTGTTGTTTACAGAGGTCAAGAGCCAAGGAGCAGAGCTATAACAGGTCGTCCTCATAGCAGAAAAATGCCTAGAAGGACCAGTGAATGATGCAGTGATCCATGAGTTCACTGAACAATAGGCCACAATAAAGTAGCAAGTCGAAGAAGCTCGAGCCAAGCTCGAGGCATTCGAGGTAGAATTGGTCAGACCAGAGTGACTCGGGATGCGTAAGAGGTGAGTGTTGGGGGACTGTTGGTCCTTGACCAAGTTTTGGGAGTTTCTTGGTCATGTTGACCTATTTTGAGACTTCGAAAGCCTGTCGAAGGAGGAGCGCAAGATGAAGCAGAGATCATAGGATCTTGACCCCCTTTTTGGGTTTTTGGGAATATGTAACGGGAAGGGGATGTTGGCCCATGGGTTTACCCATGTTTAGGCCTATTTTGTATGTATATATAGATGTTATATACATTGACGACTATCCTTATGCCAAGATCAACTACATAGGGGATTTAGACATGCCTTTTCCACTAGGTTCCACCTATGGTGATATTGGTCAGAAATGTCTTTTACATATTTCATTTTTTTTGTGTTTTTTCAAAAGGAATAAAAAAACACAAATATTTTTGTATGGTATCAAGTATTAACTATTTATTTGTCATGTAGATGTAGGTCCACGATGACCAAATGGATTCTCATTACATTGGTGGAGGAGCCAAGGAGATGACCATGCAGGAGGAGATGCAGAGAGAGTGTTGTAGAATGTGAAGGGGAAACTGTTTTGATTGATGCACAATATTCTTAAGGTTGAAGTGGAGGATCTTCTAGAGGCTATGCAGTGGCATGTGGTGGGTGTGCCCCATGCGTGGGTGCGACTCTTCTAGCATCTCACAAACTCAAGAGTGTACTATCATGATACACATACACCGCCACAGGTGTAGATTCCATGGTCATATCTATACCAGACATATATGTATTTTGAGGGTGTGATCCCCATTTTGCACTATGACACCATATTTTTTGAAATGATCAAATATAAAAAAAAATTGGTGTTCATATTTACTTATATATGTTACAATGTGTACATACATGAATGTGTTTTCTTTACTTAGTTATGTGACAAATTACAATATAAAAAATAATTAGCACATGCATCAGATACATTATTAGAACTTCTAGGTATGTGATTATAAGTAAAAAAATCAATGTATCATTCCAAAAGTCGTACTCGTAAGAATTGTCGGAGTAGAGTAGGGTCTCACACACGATAACTGTTGTTTAACTGACATACAACTAACTGGGAATGCAGGCGAACCTCTAAAGATAGAACACCATGTGAAATGGCTTCACATAATATCTCTATAACGATGCTGTACTCAACCACATTATTCATTGATGGCTCCAAACAAATGCCACCTGAAGATACCAGTTGGCCCTTGGGTGAATAAATGACCGAAGAAGTGGAAGACATGTTCCGTGTATGATGATTGGCACCTTCTGCAAATCCTAGGTAAACTGAAGGCTCCATTGACATATTCCAACTAAGGGAAAACTTGATAAGCAAGCCAATGAAATGAAGGAAAGGATATATAAACACTAATATACACTAGTATATAGAAGGTCATGCCCAAACTTGAGGTCTCAAGCATAATATCTTTTAAGGTAGAGCCCATTTCTGGACTCTTCCAACATATTCCATTCATAATATTCCAATTCAAAGGCTCCTTTCTCTAAACAACATCACACAATATAAGGACCATGCCACATGGGGTTGAACTTGCCTTCCCCCAACAGTTCTTTGGCTTGGTCATACAGGAGAACCAAGTCACCCTCAACGTACTTTCGAGGACAAATGTACCTATCATACGTAACCTTAACACATCGTTTATTTTCTTCTATAGTCGTAGATGCATCTCGACGCTTCTCATCGAGACACTCTAGGTGCACAAGGCGTTCTTCAAGATTGGATGTGTCAGGTAGGAGCTCAATTGCTAGTTTGACGAAAGAGATTTTGCATTCAATTGGAAGAATTGACTCCATGCCATTTCCAAAATAAAAAGGAAAAAACAGGTGGAAGCCTTTACCGAGGTTCAATATTCCCAAAGTGCAGGGTAAAGAATCAGATGCCAGTCATATTTACTCTGGATGATAGTTTTTTGCAAGACGGTATTGAGATATTTATCCACCGCCTCTACTTGTCCATTTTCCTAGGGATAATAAGGGGAAGAATGACCATGCTTATACCCTAGTTTTGATGCTAGTTCCTTCATCATTTCATTCTGAAAGTGAATGCCATGATTAGTGACAATCTCCTTTGGGATTCTGAACCGGGATACAATTTGGTTGAATACGAAGAATATTGTAGCCTTACCATCATATTTAATGGTAGGCATGGCCTCTACCCATTTATTGATGTAATCCACTGCCACAATGATATGTTGATTCCCCCCAGTTGAAGATGGGTTACAGTCTGTAAAATATACCCCCCAATTGGTGAAGGGATCGACGATGATGATTGGGTGAAGTGGGGCCACGTGTGAGCACATTTTCCAAGAAAACACTTGGCAAGGGTGACACTTCTTGACCACTTCAACACAATCTTTAAAAATTGATGTTCAAAACAAACCGACTCACAATATTTTTTGGGTTTTCGCAAGCCCAGAGACCACCACAAGTCCCATTTTTATAGTCATTGAGAATCGACTCATCTTCCTCGTGAGTAAAAAAATGATGCAAAATATTATCTACTCCCCAATGATATAAAGTGTCGTCAATGATAAGGCAATGTTTAGCCTGATGACATATACATCATTGATCATCTCTCGACATATGTTGGGATAGCTTCAAGGTTTGAATATAAATTAGAATGTCTCCATAATAGGGGTTCGAAGATGAGATAAGGAAGATATGTTCATCCATGAATGGATCTTCACAAAAAATTTCCTCATATAGTAGAGGGAAGTCTGATATCAACTCGACAAAAACTAGTGATTTCTTAGACTTCGCTGAAGCAAAATTGAGATCAAATTCTTGCAAAATAAATTCTACTTGTTGTATTTCCCCCCTATGATATGCTTGGTAAGGACATATTGAAATGGATTAGTATTTGAAACTATAGTAGTTTTGGAAAGTAATATATAATTTCATAATTTTTGAACTGCATATAGGTGGCTAAGGCTAGTTTTTGTACATGAGAGTATTTAAGTTCAGGACCGACTAAGTTTTGACTCAGATAGTAGACAATGTGCTCATGGATTTCATTGTCCTCCTGATCTAGAACCATACTAACCATCCCTTTGAATGTGGTGATTTAAAGAAAATAATCTCTACTATAGTATGGAGGCTTTAATAGAGGTTCCAATAAAAAGGATTTCTTAAGAGCATAGAAGGATTCCTGGGCTCACTCATCCCATATAAATGGAGTATCCTTCTTCAAAAGACACATGAAACCCTTAGTTAAATTTGCATAGTTCACTATGAATCGACACAAAAAGTTGTCCTTCCTCTGTAAACCATGAAGTTGTCGAATGTTGTGTGGGGGAGGAAAATGAAGTATTGCATCAACCTTCATAGGATCCACCATGATCCCATGCTCAGAGACTAAGAATCCTAAGAAATGGCCAGATATAACACATAAGATGTAGTTTTGGGGGTTCAAACGGATGCAATAGTAACAACATCTCTCAAATACTAATGGAAGGTGAGTGGGGCGATCTACTGTCTTGCAAGAGTGAGCAGCGAGATCATCAAGGTAAGCTTAGAAAATATGTTTGAGATCGTGAAATGTAAAGGTCATGGTGCGTTGGAAGGTTGTTCCAATGTTTTTAAGGCCGAAAGGCATTTTTCGATATCAAAAATTACATGAAGTTCAAATAAATCTCTTATGTTGATCCTCGAGTTTGATTTGAATTTGATTATACCCTGAAAATCCATACATAAAAGAAAAAAACTTCTCTTCCCGTGCACTCATCAAGAATATGGTCAATGAAAGGAGTCAGGAAGTTGTCTTTATGACAAAGCTTGTTCAAGTCTCAAAAATCCATACATACGCGGATGGTTCCTTGTTTCTTATTCATAGGAATGGGGTTGGACACCCATTAGTCAATGGGACCGGATAAATGAAACCAACATTAAGTAGCTTCTCTACCTCTTCCTTCAAAGCAAGGGAATTCCTAGGATTAATATCTCTAAGAAATCGTCGAATAAGTCTATCATCTAGATAAGTCTTTATCTCATGTTTGACAATGATGGCATTGATCCCTATCATCTCTTCATATGAGAAAGAAAATACATCACAAAATTATTTGAAGAGATCGGTGTAGATATACATTTCTTCAGGCGAACAATCCACACCAATATATACATTCTCAAATTTTCTAGGAATTCGAGAGATGTCGATCATGACAGTAGAATAAATACTCGCCATGTTTCCTTCAGCATAAATAGCATCCGTATCTAGGGGAACCATAGTGTGACCGACCATCTCACTCAGGGTAGATCTAAAGTGATCATGTTTGATCCTAACAAGCTCTGGGAGGAAATATGAACAATGATGCATATCTTTCCAAGGCCTATCGGGACCATACATGGCCTCTAAGATGGATTCATCCGAAGGTAAAGTATCATCAAGGAAATCATCCGAACAATATGATTTGGCGACCCATACGAGATCTAGAACGATATCCTCCTCATCCATCTATGAGGAGAAAGGATCCAGGTCAGTATTAGCATTAAAAATAGATTGATACACAACTTCTACCACTGACAATGGAATTTCCACCCCAATGTGTGGCTGACCTTCACATGACATAGTCGAGGAAGGTCGGGTCCAAGGTTCATTGAAATACTAAGTATGGAAAGGAACGAACCTCATCGATGATGAAGACTTACTGGAAATGGAATGAATGTGATGGATTGGTGCCATGAAATCAAAGCTATCCATAAGAGAGGAATACATTCTAAAACCAACATCCTTGGTTTCCTGCCAAGAATTATCAATCACTGGGATTGAAGGTCCAACTGATGAATTAGGACTAGCATGCATAAAGGACAATTGATAAATCATCATTATTTTCCCTTCATGATGAAAACATAAAGTGTGGAAAACAAATGACATGACCTTGGTCATAGCATACGTCCAATTACTCCCTAGTAGTAAATTATAGTCGAGGCGTGCATCCACCACCTCGACATAAACCTCCACTGTCTTTCCAGCTAACTGGACCGGACAAGTGGGAGGAATTTAGTGGGGTCGAAATGCATGCCCATAAAATGCGGTAAACATAGTCATAGATTGGGATAGAGTCGAAGAGGCAATGAATTTTCAACAGGTTAGGGACATCACGCACGTTGCAACACCTTCATCAATTATAATGCATTTGATGGTAATTTTTGTGTACTCCACATGGATTTGAAAGGCCACATGGTAAAGTAAGTGAGGATTAAGATCTGTGATGTCAAACTTAATAACCTTCGAGCCACATGAGTCTATTTCTCCTAAGGTATATAACAAGACATTCCTCTATGAAGGACATGTCTGGAGCACCTCCAAAACCAACATCGCACAAGGGGTTTGACCCATATATTTGAAAATCAAATATTTTTGGGCATCTCTGGCATTAGGATTGTGAACACAATGTTTTAGTAATCCTTTCAGAATACGAGGTAGAGGTTCTGACTTTTCAATCTGGAAGGGTGGTTTCATAGGAGGGGGAGACTCTGGACCTATACCAGTCTATGAAGAACTGTAATCATGAGATAGAGTGGCTACATCAATCTAAGAATTCACCATATTAACATATAGATGGACACCTTCACGTGTCAAGGGATTTTGACTCCCGCTCGATGCATTCCAGTGTTGGAGGACCCCAAAGCCATGTGTTGATTATGTGGAAATGGATTGGTTAGCATAGTGGGTGATTGTGATAAGAGCCTGGAGGCTTCCTTGATTTTAGGGAATAGGTGGGTAAAGTTATCATCTTTACAAAGTTTACAAGGAAACTTCACCTTCCATTTTTCTTTATTACCCTCAACAACATTATTATTCTATCTATCATTTATGTGTCGTCCTTGGATTTGTTATTATTTTTCCCACCCTTACGATTATTACTTCATCCTTTTCTTATATTACCTCCTAGTTTCTATTCCATTTGGGTTGTCCGACGAATGTACAAAATGCACATCCACCTACTGATTGGGAGTGGAGGACAAAGTCAAATCTTTTCCTTCTACAAACTAGCTTAGACATAAATCCTTCAATTGGTTCATCACCAAGTCTGTTGTTATCACCGAAATTTCATCCGCAAATGGTTACAAGAATTCAACATCGTCAAATAGTTATGAGGTCACCCATGGACCAAAAATATCACAAAAGAATTCCCAAAAGGTCAAAACTATACAACTAGTGCAAAAATTAAAGGGCGCTATGAAGACATAGGGCGCGTGTGCACATGCACAAAACAAAAACGCAAGATTCACGCACTTGTGCACGATGCGCGACTGTTGTCACAAAAATCCGCCCACCTGAGAAACAATGCATTTATGAGAGTGGTCGGCCTCCCACCCACTTTTGGTTCATCTTCCAAGTTGATTTGACACTCAAATCTGGACTAGATTCGACTGGGTGGCTGGTCAAAGACCTAGAAATTCCCTAATTAGCCTCTTTACACACTACAAACTAGTTGGACAATACCTCAAAGGAATGCTATAAAAAGGCCATGGATACACTTCATTTTTCAAGGAATTCATAGAAAAGTTATGCTACCATTATTCTCTTGAGGGATCCTCTATCCTTAACAAGAGTATACTTGCATCATTGCATTGAGCAATCCATCTCACCCCTTGAGTGGATTAGCAAAGAATTCTTTCACCATTTTCATTTTCATTTTCAAAGTTGTAAGAAGAGATTATTTGTGGGGGTCCAAGAGCCCTCCCTTGGAGGAAGAAGGGACTCATAGTCCTCTTTCTTCTCGGTGTTTTCTTTTACTAATATTAGCCTTATCATTGGTGACATGGGTCTAATTGTTTCTTTTGTCCTTATGTCCCTATGCTCATTAATTTAGTTGTTGTTTTATTTCTTAGTTTAATTCTTAGTTGTTCTTTTGTATTTCTTTCTCTAACCCTTTTCCTTACAATTGTTCTGCTTAGCAAACCCAACTAAGCTTGCAAACACCTCTATTTTTCTCACGAAGGTGACGAAAGAGGCACAACATATTGACGACTCCACTGGGGAAAGGTATCAATTTCCTACCCCATTTGGGTTTTTCTAGCTCTTCTTTTCGTTTATTTAACTTGTAGGTGCATTAACCGGCCTAAGCTGACCTGCCAATCATCCAATTCCAAGGTGAATTGAGAGAATTCCATCCGAAATTTTCATTCACGACCGTGTGTCATCTGTGTGGGGTTTTTTTGGCCTACAGACGTGCATCGTGCACACATGCACCTGAGTCATAGTTCTATTCTACGCACTTGCGCCCATTATCTCTTTTCGGTCTGCACACATGCACTTTATGTGCCTTTGTCTCCACTGAGACCTGCGCACCTGTGCAAAAAATTCACATTGTAAAGTTTTTGAGATTTGGGGAAGGCCTTTAGCCTTCTTAAAAGTGATTTCAAGCATGTTTTAAAGCTGCACGACACTTAGTCCCCTCTTCATATAAAGGGATTAGTCAAAATACATAGGCACTTAGGGGGTTAAAAATCATTATTTCCTCTTTTTCCTTCATTTTTGCCACATGGATGGCTTGCTTTGACTAAAAATGTAAGTTGGAAATCATTTGTAATCACATTTAACTTGCATTGGGACTATAAGTTGGATAACAATCACTTAGTATGCTCTTCTCTCACGCCTCCAAGCGACCTTGAGAATCAGAAAAAGATTGTGGAACAATTTCATCTCCCTTAAGAAGTTTAAAACCTTTAGGAGAGGACAACAACCCTTCTTGGGACTCCTCTTAGTTTATTTTTTCAAACACATCTTAAGATTGTAACGGGCCCATACATGCCCACATGATACAAAGATAGGATAGTGTTGAAATTTACTTTCTTAGATCAAATCACTAAGGAAGTTTAAAGATTTTGTAATGGGCCCATACATGCCCACATGATCACAATCTAGGATAATTTCAAAGCTTTTCTTAGATTAAATAACAATAGGGAGTTAAAGGAATAGTAACGGACCCACATGTCCGCATGCTAGCTTCGTAGGGACTTTTGAATTACACAAGGTTGTACCAAAGGAACTTAGTTAATTAGGTAATCAACACTTGTAAAGGACCAAGCGAAGTCCACATGCAACAAGGTGACACCTAATTAATTAAAAATTGGTACACTTTCACTCATTCACACACAAAAGTAACTTATCACTCACATAGTTTCTTCTTGAAACATGGAGGTCAAAGTAAGTTTCCTCCAAAGGGATTCCGAAACGTGCCCCCCTTTTCTTGACGAAACTATCCACTCCCATTTAACTTCAATGAGGTTGGTTCACACCCCTAACCTCTCAAAAAAACTACATCTAAAACTTTTCTAAAAACTCACTAAGTTTTCCTCCACAGGAGGTTCCAAAAGATTTTTTTTAGTCTAGGTAGGATTTCAGGGATAGGCATCCAAATAACTCCCCGTTATCTGGTTCTCACATTGTCAAAACCATAGAAGTTGTCAAATAGGGAACTGAAAATTCTCCAAGTCAAGTGTTCCTAACACCATAAGGCAGGGAGATACCCATGAAGGGTTGAAAGCCGAGGTCCGGTTGTTCTATGCATCCCCCCTTGAGGCACCCACCTCTTAGATGGGATCCAACCCGTGACCCATTTCTTAGGCTGAAAATCTAAATGCCCCACTTTGACTGAGATACCTAGTGACCAAATTTTAGGACATCTACCCAGGTGGCAATTGTGGGCTGCAATTGCACCTTGATCGGATTTTGTGTGGCTATTGGGAAATATTACCAGCTCTTTCGGGATATGCACCCTTTACCCCTCATTATAACTGATTATTTCATCCTTCACTAGTTTCTCTTCCGGTGACTTCAGACCCCACTGTTGAGTACTATTGGAAGGTCCAGTGCTATTTGAGAGGAAGGATGTTACATTTTTTAGGACACGAGCATTTGTTTTCTTTGATTCCCCATGCAGACAAAACCCACTTATCCACATATATGCTTCTTTTTCAAACCACTTTATGTATGGTGCACTTCTGATTACATTTTGATTTGGATATATATATTGTGTAAAGTTCAAAATTTGCAACAAAGGCTCTTATTTCTTTATTACTCTCACCACTATTTCTCACACATCCACTCAGCTAGTCGGACATCACAGGGGACCCATAGAACCCCCGTCATTCCAGATGCTTACTAAACCTCCCTCCTATTTTAGGGGGAGTTCCTAGTCTTGCCACCTCATCGGCACCACCTTCACACACTCCTGTGAGTGCTACCGTCTTAGGATCAACTTTGCTTGCTTCCACATTACTTGGGTCCACTTCCCAAGTCCCTCCATCCACTCGCTCTCCTTTACATGGAAGTGGAGGACCAACTTCCTCTCAAGGGGGAAGTACCAACCCACCTAGTCCCCCTCAAGTGTCAGGTTCGCAACACACTCACACCATGGCTAGAGCTAATCCTCCCCCCCCACTCCTGATGCCATATTTGGCCTCTCTTAACATACTAGATCTAAGTAAACTCACCAATGATTCTATATTGAATGACCCCACATGGCCTACAATGCCCACCAAACTACCTTCAGACATCCCTAAGTTTGAAGGAAAGGTAGGATATGACCCTGCCAACCATGTCATGACTTTTCACTTATGGTGCTCTTCCAACAACATCATGGATGATTCCATCAGACTATGATTATTTCAACACACACTCACTGGCCCATCAGTCAAATGGCATGTAGATGAAAAATTAGGGTCCCATGCGACTTTCGAGTCCTTGGCCAAATCATTTTGGACCTTTTTCCAATTACCAATCTGCCATGACAATGGTCTTGAACTACTCTCTAATTTCAAACAAACCTCAGCCACACATATTGTTGATCACATTCACGAGTGGCATAGACGACGTAGTTTATGCAAAGCTGAAACCACCAAACAACCGCTGGGGGCAGGAGAAAGAAGAAGGAGCCCACAACTCCGCTTCCCCCGCATGTCCAACCCTCTTGCGTGCTATGTGAGAAAGATTGTTAATCTCTAATATTGGCTCATTACCCCTTAATTGAGGCATATTAGATTAGTAATGTTATTTATTACCCATTAATTGGGGAATATTAGATTAGTAATGTTATTTATTACCCCTTAATTGGGGCATATTAGATTAGTAATGTTATTTTATTTATGTCGGCTTTAGGCCATTAGTTGTAATTATACCTCCTAGTCTCATGTATATACCAAGGAGACATTTTCATTTTGAATCATCTTGTACTTGAACATTTAAGTGGGGTAAAAGGAGGTTTCCCCCTCGAAGAGGCTTATTATTTGAAATTATCTCTTTTTCAAGGTGTTGAGTAATTTTCCTGAGGTTTTTCTATGCTATATTGATGTTTGGTTCTTAACATATGGTATCAGAGCTCAAGGTCTTGGGGTTTCGCTGCTACATCTGAGACAACGTGAATTTTCACTATAACTTTTTTTCTACAATGTTTCAGAAGTAACGGATTGGAGGATATTTAGTAGACGGATCAAGGTACATTGGGTTTAAAATTCATCTCTTGAGGCCTTATACTTTCGAAGATACAACCTGTACAAGATAGGGTTCTGGAATCATCCTGAAATGAGTCATTGCAGAATTTTCTCTATAATTTTTTTTTTGTAATGTTTCAAACCATGAACTATGGAGGAAATTTACATAAATTAGTAATGTATCTTTGGTAAAAATCTCAGCTTCTAGGTCATCTTAAATTTGTAGATACACCCTGTGTAAGATAGGGTATCTGACTAGTCCTATTGACTAGTCTCAAGAAGGTGTTCCAGGTAAAAAAATCATAACTTCTTCCTAGAATATCCAAATTGCATGGGACTGGTTGCATTGGATCTTGGACAGTCTTTAGTATTTTGGGTGTTATTTTCAGAATTGTATATCAATTATTTTGTGCGGGGCACACTATACAAGTGAGATCTTCTGGAAAGGCCAAAAATCGGCAAGTTGTGGGGAAGTTACCGTAAATTCCACTTGGCACATCCAATTTTGATCAGACCTGTGGCATTGAAGAGAAGAAATATAAGAGAAATACATAAGAGAAAATTTCATACCCAGAAGGGCCAAAAATTTGGATATACAATAGAATAAATATTGTCTAGCAGAACCACCTCAAAATCAAGGTTCAAAAGTGATACTTGGACAACATGCCACCCAAAAAGGGAACTTCTACACCAAATAAGCCTCCAGAAAATCCTACTTGGAATCTTTATGAAGGTGAAGAAATGCGTAGGGACATAAATGAACTACAAAATAAGATGGATTCAATGGAAGCTAAGATGGATTCAATGGAAGCTAAGATGGATTCAATGGAAGCTAAGTTGGATACTAAGATGGATTCAATGGAAGCTAAGTTGGATACTAATATGGATTCAATGGAAGATAAGTTGGATACTAAGATAGATGGTTTAAAAGGGGAGATCATGGAAGTATTGAAAATTTTTGTAACAGAGAAGACACCTGAAAGTGAAAATGAATCCCATGAAATTCATGATGTGGACACAAGGAAGGTGAATCAAGAATGGA
>ML776905.1:2464189-2514032 GCA_009831015.1 Picea engelmannii | reverse complement strand
TCTCCTAAAACACCTCAACCTACAAGGTTGACACCTCAACAATTGGAGGAAAGAAAAGAAAAAGGTTTATGCTTTAATTGTGACAGCAAGCACAGTAAGGGACATAAGTGTGGTGAGAAGAAATTAATCTACATAGATTATGAAGAGGAATAAGAACAAGAACAAGAACCATCTCAAGATGAAAATGTAGAAGAAATTTCATCTGAAGAGTTGACTCCCACGATATCGTGTAATGCATTGGCTGGAATTAGCACTCCTCAAACCTTCAAAATCGAAGGATACATCAAAAAGAAAAAGGTAATAGTCCTAATTGATTCTGGCTGTACTCATAATTTCATTCACTATAAATTAGCCAAAGATCTCAATTGCTTTGTATATCCAGGGCCAAAGTTTCAAGTAATGATTGCATATGGAGGAACTATCAATTTCTCAGGAAAATGCAATAAGATCAATCTTACTATGGGGGAATATGTAATGAATAGTCCAATGATTTCTATACCCATGGATGGTGTATATGTTGTACTAGGAATCCAATGGTTACAATCATTAGGAACAATGGCTTTTAATTTTTAAGAACTTTTCATGAAATTTTTATTGGAAGGAAAATAAATTGAGTTGAGAGGTATCAAAGGGAAGCCCGATAAGGTGATAAGCTCTAACGGCATGAAAAAATTATTGAAAAAGGGGCATCAAGGCATTATTGCACAACTATGCTCACTAGATGTTCAAACATCTAAGCCATCTATTCCTCAAGATCTCCAAAGGATCTGTTGTTCCTGAGTCTGTACTTAAGGCTTAAAAGTACAGTGTCAAGGCATCCGAAAGTGGGTAATAGGTGTGGAAGAGGGAAGAGTAAACCTTCGGTAAGGGAAACTAGGGAAGATTTCTACGTTGGCGCTGTCTAGATTCCAACTGTTCCTGGATATTTATATCTCGTTCAATGGCTGCCCATGATTGTTCAAATTCGGCCCAGTTAGTTGTCGTTTTAAGAATTGCGTCGAAGAGGTTTAAGGCAATGTGTGTTTGATTCAGTAGTCCGGGGTCAACGTTAGGTTGATTTGGTACAGGAACTGTCATGGGGGAACAATAAAGGTAGGAAAGACTTTAAAAGCGATTAAGTTCTGTCTCAGTTGGTCGTATAAAGAGAACTTACGATTGCAGAAATAGAAAGTGGATGAAAATCTAAGGCTCGTTCCCATAACTGTATTATATTTTAATAAAAAGTGTGGAGTGGGAGAAAAACATTTAGCTGTACATAACAGAAGGCTCCTGTCGAAGGGGAATCTCACATATAAACAGAAGAGGAAATTAGTAAGGAAATAACTGATGTAACAAAGAATATATGTAGAATTCTGAAAATGCAGATTGGTCTTACACCCACTGATAGCTGGTGTAGAGGAAAGACAATAAACAATTACAGAAAACCCAAATTCATTCGTTATAGTAGTGGTCGTACTAAAGTATAACAAAGCACATCAATTATGAATATGAGTTGAAACGAAAAAATGAGATACAAGGAAGAAAACTTGTAATACAGTAGTGACAGAATTGAGAATCTCCAGATCTGCTTGTATTAACTCACAATATAAAAAATCTATTACAAACGACTCAAAAAGGTCCAACCCTGTTTATTTCTTTCTGGGATATATTTATACAATTTTTACAAAGCAGGTAGAATCTCAATAATCGCAAAATTTCGGTTATGACCGAGAAGAGAGCGATCGCTCCATTTCGCCTAGTCTGTCTTCACTTGGTGCCAGGTGTTTGTCGTCGCGCGGACTCGGTGCAGGCGATACATCTGTCCACAAGCTGAGATATTAACTGCGATGGTTCAGCTTGGCAACTGGCCTCTAAGAAGTAACATTCCTAGGCTAACTGCTACAGCCTGTCCTCCATCTGTCCATCGATGATGTCGATGGCACATAGTTGTGCACTGGGTTTGATCATGCACCTATCAACTTTGACTATGTCCACCACGGTCATCTGAGAGATATCGGCTGAATCTCTCTCTTCCTTTTCTTTCAGATCAAGTGAGATCTGTTCCACATTCATTTGTATCAAAGTCTCAGCATCACCTCCATTGTCGATGCCCAGTAGCTTGCCATCTATAGAACTTAAAGCCTCCTCCAAGGAATGGGTTATCTTCAGGGCTTGTTCCTTGCCCTCGGCGATGTTATGCTCCCATTCCATTAACAAAATGATTCCCCTGGTTTGTTCTAAGATGGTGAGCCTGTGAGCACCCATGGAAAATATGTTATTCGTGGCTATCACCACCTCCTGGAAGGTGACCCGAGCCGCTCCTGCATCCCTTTCTCTGGCATCTAGGTTCTCGGAAACCCGGTTTACCAACAGACAGTTTTCTCGGATCGCTCCCATCTTGGCGAGCAAATTCTGTTGAGCCGAAGAGATTCTGCTCCGGATTTTGATTGCCTGGGATTTGAACATCTCAACGTTGATCATTCTTCTTTCGGGGATCTCTACCCGAGCCCACAGCTCTTCAATCAAGTTCCTCTATTGGCCCACCTGTATCCAACCGTCTCAGACCACAAGCTGTGCTTGCTCAAGCTTGGTTTTGAGCACCTCTATTTCATTTTTATCAGCCAATCGGGCCTGCTCTATCTCCACGCTCACCTGAACTTTAGCATTTTCCGTGGCTGAGGCCAATCTGGCTTCAAGAGTTCTGATTAGGCGATTTTTTCTTTTGAGTTGGTTCTTTAAAAGTCCGACCGAAAATTGATTCGCCGATGCATACGCTCCTAGCGTTCCTGCGATTTCAGTGGCGAATTTCTCATTCTTTTTATTTTTTCCGTTGGTCATAACTTTGTACTTTTTAGCAGTCGACTCTCCCTCCTGGTAGAATTCCCTTTTTACTACCTCTTTTCTCTTTTTATCAAAGAAAAACTCATTCGGAGGGAGTTCTTTTACTCTTATGGGCCTCAGCTCCTCATTGAATATCCATCCTTCTTCGATATTCCCTTGCGTTGAATGCAAGGGGGTGATAGAAGTGATGGGTTCCTCGATTTTTTTCATCGATTTTCCTAGGGTGTCGACTGGGTTCTTCTTCTTTGGCGGTTCTGGAGTCTTTGTCTCGGTCTCCAGCTTTTGTTTCTTTGACGAGTCCGGAGTCTTTACCTCTGCTTCGGGATTCTTTGTTTGTTCCTCCTCGTCCTGGTGTTTTCCTGAGTCAGGAGTTGCATCTTTAGAACCTTCAGCATCCCTCCGCTTCATCTCCGATACACTTGGATCTTCACCTCGCAATACAGTGGGGATACAGCTGCATCGGTGTTCCTGGAATTTCAATACCGCGACTCTATCCTCAGGAGCCAAGGATTGAATTCGGGCTAGAATTTCCTTATACGACCTCGCTCCTCGGAAAATGTCATCTGAGGGTGAATTATCATGCTCAAATATTTTGAGCCCGCAATTAGCTAAATGATTGATCATGACCCTCTATGGATCGTTCTTCTTGTACTCGATGGAGACCAAATTTAGGTCTTCCAGGGAAGCAGCCTCGGCTTTGGCATGCCCGAAATCTAATAAAGAATAAGAATTCAAACGAATGGGAAAAGACGACCAAACCTTCTTTGAGTACCCTTTTAGCTCTTTACTTACACCGCTGATTACCGTCTGCCGAGCGACCTCGCGACAAGCCAGCTTGTTAGGGATGAACAATGGTAGCGCATGGGGGGGAACAGAAGCCCCAAAAACCTTGAGGTATGAGAATTCCGCCTCCACATACTAGTTCGATATGCTGCTCAGGTTTGTTTCTATGCTGTCTGAGATGCGGGGTGGCGGGCGACCAAAAATGGCGACATGCAAGGGCACTATCACCCAATTAAAAATTTCATACATGAAATTTTCTGCTTTGTTTTCCCATAGCTTTTCATGATATACATGTATGGGTTTGTCCTTGGCTGGAGTCCAACCCCAGCTCATTAATGGGAAAGGTGTCATGGAACAAATTGCATCCATAATATATGCAGACTTGAAGAATGAGGACGACCTCCCACCTTCCTTCTGCTCCTGATACTCAGTGACTCGATTGGCCAAGCTATCCGAAATCATCTTTGCCCAATCAAAAGAACAACCTTCTGTGACCCGAAAGATAAGAGGCACCCACGCAAGGAAAAAATGCGCTGTGTCTTCTCTACCATATAACCGACAGGTCATCATGGCCACATATCTATAATGTGGTTCTAACGAAGCGATTGAATAAATTTCGTTGGAGTCAGCTCTGAACATTGCAGCGTTTGAAACCCAGTCCTTTATCAAACTGGACATGGTCTTATTGTACTGCACGCATTCCTTATCCTTTAATTCTTCCAAGAACTCGGAGCCATATGAGTAGTCGGACGTCGCGGGTAGCTTATACATAGTTTGCCGATGCTCTGGCCTAAAGGTCCCGACGGTGACTCTCTGTTCGTCCATGATAGTCCTGGTCGGTATGTCGATGTGATCCAACACCCATCAGATCATGTCATAATATGGAAGCAACCGCGGCCTGGCTGCTACCCTGTGCATTCCGGATTGGACGACTATTTTGTATTTGGTGGTCATATCGTCCCTTTCGTTGTCATCGGAGTTGTCAGAATAGTCCACCAATTCTGATTGCAGCATGTCTGAAACATATGACTAGTTAGCAATTGTGTCGATAATTCGGGGAGAAGTATCGGAGACATTATCTAAACCTTGTCCCGAAACCTCGACATTTTCCTTAGTCGCTGTTAGCACTCTGTAAATTTCCAAGAGGTTGACAAAGAAGGAATCCACAAAGGTAACTTTATCCAACCGCTTTTAAAGCTGGGATCTAGCCCTTACAGCTTCAGAGAGGGATCTCTCTATAATATTTAGCTTTGTTTTTAGTCTAGATATTAGGCTAGGTAAAAGGAACATGTATGTTTTGTTGTAAAAGGGTTTATAAATTGGTTGAGACAACTCACACATCCATTGGGCTACGGGGTCTGTGTCTAATTAAATGTAAGAAACAACCAGAAACGCCAAAGAAGACTTTCACAGGGCGAGATAATGCATTCAATAGGATCTTTTAATAATTTAAATGATGAACAGAAGAAAAGATGAGAAAGATCATTCAACTAAGAAGCAGTAAAGAATTCCTTAATTGAAAACCTTAGAAGATAAACATTTAAATCTTTAAAGTCAGAAACAGGGTATCTTAGATAAATCCTGAAACATACGTCACTTTAAACGATTAGTTTCAGAAAACATTATGAATACTGAGCAAAGAAAACATTCAACTAAGAGAAAAACATCACCAGTGAATACACGCAAGAATCCTGTCAAAGAACTTCCTCTTTATTAATGGCCGATTTCTTCAAAAATATTACAGTTTGATAGCAATAGGGTGTGCGAATCAACAACCCTCAATACTTCGAGAGTTGAAGTATTTATAATTCAAATTACAAACGTTCCTGTCATAATTGATCAGGACGTGCTCATTCTATTTTTAGACTAACTACTTTAACTAATCAAAAACTGTTTGATGACTCAGTACAACTGCATGCGGTATTTCTGGGGTAGGCCGTTGGCGAGGTGCCTTCGCATCCTCTTCTGACTGGACAGGTGACTGGATGGTGACAAATCATCTACTAATCTAGTAGATCACACAGTTCTTCCCACCGGAGATGATTTGGCACTGTGATTTTAAGTAGTCTCCGGTACACTTCATCCATGTCTGTATACTTATTAAATGTAGGCTTGATGATTAATATGTGTTTAATCTCATGTTGGATACTAATATCCAACTGCAGGGCCTCCATTAATGCTTTACCTGTGATAATCCCTTGTACCCTTGCAAACTTGGAACTGTCCCTAGACACTTCAGTCAAACTCTTCTTGTAGTCAGGGAGTGTCATTAGTTTGTCATTAATGACCTTCAGACCAGGAAGGCCTTTCTTTTGGAAAACATCTATGTTATTGAAAAATTTTTGTACTCCTTGATCCATGACTTGAACTTTTTCCTCCAACTGAAGCATTATACCTTTCTTGGTTAAAACCCTTTTAACCTCCAGTATGGTTTCTGTTCTGTCCTCAATCTTTAGTTCTTCTAGTTCCTCTCTGGTCTTGGAGTTCAGGAACCTGATGATCTCATTTGCTTGTGCCGGCATGTCTCCCAACTCCTCTCTGATTTTATCAATCGCCTACTTGCTCCTCTGAAGCAACTCATTTTGTTCAAACATGATTTGAAACATTGGCCAGATTTCATTTATAGACTTGGTAATGTCTGTCCATACAATTTCTTTGATCTCAGCCAAAGTCTTCCCTGCCATTGTCTTCTTTTGAAACTGCTATAGCTCTTTCCTGAGATGCTCTGTTACTTTCTTTTCTTTAGATAGACTTGTTTGGAAAGAAGTTTTGAGCTCTTGGAGGTTCTCCACTTTTTTCTTAAGCCTACTGATTTCTGACTCTTGCAGGTTCATCCTCTCCATGGACTTGGCAAGGTCTGTTGTTCCTTCTGGTAGTGACACTGGTGTTGCATAAGGGATCACTGTCACTGTTGCTGTGCTCAAACCTGCAATCGGGATAGCACTCAATGGAATACCTTCCATTGGCTTCGTCTGCTCTTTCTCCTTTAGTAGTCTCTGCATCTTAGCCTCCATCTCTTTAAGCTGAGCATTCTGCTCCATGATTAACTTTAGCATCTCATCCTTCTCACCTTCCTTCTCCGCTATCTCCTTTGCTTGAGAGTCTTCTGTGGGCGAGAGTTTTAGCTGTTTTCTTAAGGATGCAATGTCAACATTTTTCTTTTTAATCATCTCTTCTGCAGCTTTCACCTTTGCAGGATCATAGCCGATCTTTAAAACTAGCTCTTCCAACGTCTTGATTTTGTTGTCTTTAGCAAAAGATGATATTTTTTCCATCTTGAGCTGTGTCTGAGCGTTGTTCAAGTATATCTGAAATTTTTCTGCAGAAGCTGTAGCATGTGCCAATGTGTGAAAATCCATCTCCCCAGTTTGTTTGTGCAGATCCATCTGATCTGCTGGATGTACATCTTTCGCTTGGAACTCGAAAGTGGCCCTTTTGTAATCCGAGATTACCTTGGGATCCGACACTTGTGCTTGTAGATAAGCCATATGCATCCTACACTTTTCTGTATCAGATGCCGAAAGAAGCCTATGCTGAGCTGTGGAAGACTGTTTCCGAAACTGGGCGTAGGTGCTACTAGTGAGGGTCTGGTTCTTTTTCTTGATCAATTCATATTTTTCGAAAATGCCCAATTTGGGCACCGTCTTGCTTTGCTGTGTATCTAGGGGAGAATCTGTGGATTTCTTCGGTAAAGCTTTTGTGCTTTCCTTATGCTGGCTCAAACCGAAAGGTGGCGTGACCAACTTGACCCCTGTGGTGGAAACTTTGGTAGTTGGGGCTTCTTGTTCTACCGTCGCAGCCGACGTTGAAACTGTCTTTGACCTTTTGGTGTGAATCTGGAACTCTTCTGCTGACACCTCTGTTACAGGAGATGACGAATCCTGTCGGGGCCTCTTCTCCTTGGGGACCTGAGGTGTGGTAGTGGGAGGTACACTCATCGAGGGCACCTGCTATTCTACTTCAACCTGCTGTTCCACGTCTAGCAAAGTATCAGGCATCCAAACCGTCTGATTTGCAAACTTTTCTACCTCTGGCTTGGGCTCATGAGCATACGGGACACTCTTATTGTTCGCCCTCATTTCCGAAATGATCCCATATGGATCATAATGCCAGGTGAAACTCGTAAATAATTTCATATCCTTTAACATTCTGTCCGCTTCCTCCTCGACACCTCTACTATTGCATATAAAAGAACCTATCTCCCCTTTAATTCTGAATTGCTGTTTCTTTTTTAAAGAAACAAAATGAATATCATCCGAATTCATTATTTGCCTAATATATTCTAAGGCAAAGATTCTTACCGGCACGTATTGAGGTAGCTTGTAAGGTGCCAACTCGCACCCAAAAACTCTGATTTCGGTATAGTTTTGGTACAAGTACCAGTCTCCTGTCTTTACATTGTCCGAGAGCTGCAGAATTCTCTGGACCTCTTCATTTATTCGCGGCTCAGGCCTTCCACTCAACATGCTAACCACCGCATGGTAAAACTGATCAATGAAAGCTTTGAAGTCGTATTCAGCAGAGTTACGCTTCAGAAGAGAAGTCCATGCTGTGACCGGCTGGGGATTTCCGTCCGCGTCCATCTTCTGCATGGAGAAACTGAATTTGTCGGCCTGTAAGTAGACGAACATGTATGCTAGTATGGAAGAATATCTGAACATACCCTCTGTGCCGAAATTCAGGAATTGTTCGTGAATATTATCGGCCAAGAAGGTGTTGTAATCGAACTGCGTTGTGGGATTTTCATCGTTTGAAAAAATGGACAGAAAAACCCAGAATGGGCTCATCTACCCATTGGTCAGAATAGTAACCAAGCAGGGCACACAGGGAGGAAATGATTTGATTTCCTTTGGTGAAGAAAAGGGAAGAAGGGTAAGGGGGATTGGTGGAAGGGAGTTGAGTGGAGTCGGGGAAGAAAAGCTTGCATATCTGAGCTCTCTCAGGAAAGGTCATTTTCTGGTATAACTCGGTGAGGATTTCTAAATTGAGTGGGGACGCAGATTCAGCAGGGGGAACTTGCATCATATGGTCAATATCTTCGGGAGTGATGAAGAAAAGGACGTCTCCAGATGAAGAGACGATGGCTTTCAGGTCTGGGACATAGTGGGCTTGGCATTTCAGCGCAAATTCTGGAAAGTGATGTATCTGGGGGAAAAGGTACATCGGAAAATTGGACTCCCAGAGTCCAATCTCGTCGCTCTGGTCTAAGAAAACCTCTCGTAACCACGACTGGAGATCTGAAAAATCAAAGTCGTAGATGGTATCTCCGATCAATCGATCTTTATCGACCAAGGGGATTTTGTCCAGGTCGACGGAAGGAGGAAGAAAATGGTTTTCTTCTTCCTCCACTAGTCTTGGCTTTGACACCATTTCAGCTACAGTACCTGCAATAAACACGATGTTAGTGGGGTAGATTGGTTGTGGATGAAGGTGGCGGAAAAACAATGGAGGCGTAAGAGCGTAATTTTCTGGTGTGATGGACGAATAGTGCATGAAGAGGGAAAACAATAGTTTTATTTAAAACTGGGTCAGTTGGACGCGGGAAAACGATCAGCATGACAACGGGTATATTATCCAGTTATTAATGGACAATGGGCCACTTGGGGGTGATATGGTAGGTGACGGTGGCCAAATCATACGGACGATTGATGTGGCTGCTAGGGATTGGAGGTGAAGTGAAGTGAAAGTCACCATAAGGGGCTGGTAATGAGTGAGGGATTTAGGTACTGACCACCGAGACTGACAACAGTTATGGGATGAGACGTGACCCTGAGATCAAGTGGGACAAGTGGGCTCAGTGGAGGGTGACGTCCATGAGTGACGAGCTATCAGATAGCATGTGGGTGATAGGCCTCCTTGACCAATAGAACGATGCCACATGTTACAAGGGGCCTGCCAAAAGGAATATTCATTTCGGACCCCCCCCCCCCTTTGGTTAAAAGCAGAACACTAGGGGGGGTACGAAATCCATTTTGAACCATATATCTGTGCGCTTATTTCCTGGCCACAGATCTTAGCGCGCTCCTTAATACCAATTCCGGACCCCCCCCTCCATTAAAGGCAGAACGGAGGGGGGGGTCCAGAATTCAATGTGAACCGTGGATTTAAGCGCTTTATTCTGGGCCGTCCAGATTTGCGCCTAAGTTATTACCAATTCCAGACCCCCCCCCCCTCCGTTAAAGGAAAAACGGGCGGGGGGGTTTAGAATCCAATGTGAACCGTGGATTCACGCGCTCTATTCTGGACCGTTCAGATCTGCATAAATATTATCACCGATTCTGGACCCCCCCCCCCCTTGATTAAAAGAAGAACACTAGGGGGGGTCCGGAACGTTCTGTGAATTGTTGATCGAAGCGCCATGATCTGGACCATTGGAAAGTGAATGTAACATAGAGCATGAGCGGAGAGATATGAGCTTGGGAAAAACTTGGGATAAAGCATTTTATGGGTTTTTCTTTCAAATTTCGAAGAGATACCACCATGGGGTTTCGAGCAAACTATTCTTAGGCATTTGGGACATGGTGTAGCATCTTTATTAATTTGTTTTCATGGTTGGTCAAGCAAAATAAGAAACTAACCTACAAGCTAACCTATCTACTAGGACTATTAACCCAGACTAGACTGTTGGGTTAAGAAATTACTCTACCTAAGGGCTATCTGACCAGGATTAGACAGTCTAGTCAGATTTATTCACAACTCTAACCTAAGGGCTATCTGACCATGATTAGACAGCTTGATGAGATTCATTCACTAACCTATCAACATTGAAAATTTAAAAGAACTTGGTCATGCTTGAAAGGTATGACCAAGTTACTGTTATTGCATGGGGCTTTTGTTTCAATTCTTTTATGCCCTCTTTTCTTTCTTTCTTTTTCTTTTTCTTTTCACAAATTATTTGAAGAATGAAATATCATTTGTCAACAAAATCACTAGGTACAGATAATATCCAAGTCATCAACTGATTCCCATAATTTATGGGGTGATAACAGTGACTCCACCTGGGGATGGTACTTTCCCTGTTAAGTGCCAAGAATCCAGTTTCCTGTCACTCTGAACATATCTGTCTAGCAGCCTTCATTGGTCTTATTCCAAGGAAAATCTTTTGAAAAACAATGATCAGTAGCTTAGGGCCTTCTCTTCGGGCTTCAACCAACTAACCAATGTTCCTCACTCAGAAAATGTAAGTAAAGACTGAAAATTAAAACTGGTATGTACAATGGAGAGTGAGTTCTTCAAATATTTTACTGAGGTGGGACATAATGTTTCAGCATCCTGCCATTCACAGGTGCTCCTGGCAGATCTGACCCATCAACATTGTTTAGCAAAAAGGCATTGTTTCCTCTGAAAGCTTGGATCATGTATGGTCCTATCCACAGATGATCAAATTTCCCATGCTTTCCCTTGTCCTCGTTCCTAGCATCCCATCTCAACACTAAGTCTCCGAGTTCAAAATCATCTTCCTTGGTTCATTTGTCAAATATCTTCTTGATGTTTTCTTGGATGACCTGTGTTTTGTTGAACACATCCTCTCTAGTCTGTTGCAAATGGATCATCTGATTGATTCGTCTCTGAGAGTCATTTGGTTCATCTTGTATCTCCTGAAGTAACTTCATGACAGGGACTCCCAAAGAAGTTGGGAAAACAACCTCGGTACCATAAACCAGCTGGTATGGTGACATACCAATTGACCTTTTGGTGGTCAGTCTATCTGCCCATAAAGCAAATACCAATTTATCGTGCCATGATTTTTTATTCTCCTGCAATGTTTTCTTGATGATATTTACCAGAGTTTTGTTTGAGGACTCCTCCAACCCATTCCCCTGAGGGTAATAGGCTGTGGAATGCCCCAAACCAATGTGGTAACAGTTGCAGAAATCAATGAGTTTCTTCGACCGAAAGGCAGCTGCATTGTCAGTAATAATCTTTCTGGGACAACCAAAACGAGACAAAATATTATTTTCAAGAAATTTAATAATAACTGAGTCAGTTGCTTGCCTGCTTGGTACAACCTCGATCCATTTGGTAAAATAATCAGTGGCCATAAGAATCCACCTATGTTGTCTTGAAGACGGAGGGTGTATTTCTCCAATGAAATTGAGTCCCCATTGCTGGAAAGGAGCCTCAACTGAAATTGGTTTAAGAGGTAGAGGAAGGAGCTTCCTTTTGCCTTCGAACACTTGACACTGGTGGCACGCTGTTAGTTTCTGATGTACATCTGCAAACAGGGTGGGCCAGTAAAATCCAGCTCTGAGTATTTTGTTGGCTGTAACCTTCCAGTTCAAATGGCCACCACATTCTCCTGCATGAAACTCCTACAACACTTTATCAGCCTCATCTTTCAGTAAACAATTTAACAGAATACCTGCAGGATCTTTCCAATACAAATTTCCTTCTAGAATACATAATTTCAATGCCTTCAACTTTAAAAATCTAGCTTTAGTCTTAGTTAAACCAGGGGGAGCTTGTAAATTTTGTAAGACAAATATAAGGTCTGCATACCACAGAGAGTTCAGAAATACCTCTCTAACGTTTGGAGTCTCCATGTAATCTTGTTCATCTGCAACATCTAGAAAATTTATGTCAAGGGCCTGGAAGTTAGATTCAGCCATCAGTTTAGCAAGGCCTTGGCCTTTGATTAGTTTTGTGGGCTTAATCTCTATATCATATTCTAAAATGACTGCAATCCATTTTCCCCTTCTTCCATCGGGGTTGTCATGTGTGAGAATATCCTTTACTACCACGTTCGGAACATAAGCTATGGTGTGTGAATGGAGAATGTAGACCCTGAAGTCCTTTATGGATTTTACCAGAGCAAAATCCTGCTTCTCTATGATCTTGTAGTTCAGAGAAGCATCTCTTAAATCTTTGCTGAAGAAAGCTATGGGCTGTTCGTGTCCTTCACTGTTCTTCTGCAGTAGTACTGCTGCTATAGTATGTTCGGAGGCAAAAGAAAAAAGATAAAAATCTTTAGTGAAATCAGGACTAATCAGAACTGGGGCCTCTGTGAGTGCCCGTTTGACTTGTTCGAAGGATTTTCTAGACTCAGTGTTCCATTTTATTTTTGTGTCTTTTTTAAGCATGTTTGTAATGTTTCGGAGGAGTTCAGCCAGGTTGGGAATGAATCTTCATAGAAATTTAATTTGTCCGATAAAAGACTGTAGTTCTTTGAGGTTTCTTGGGTGATCTACTTTTAGTATGGACTCTATTCTGCTGGGGTCAATTCTGATTCCATCCTTAGAGATGATATGTCCCAACAGTTTACCTTCTTCTAGCCCAAAGAGACACTTCTTAAAATTTAATGAAATCCCAAACCTTCTACATTTCTCGAAGACTCGTCTAAGGTGTCGCAGGTGTTGATCATTAGATTTGGAAAACACAGTCACATCATCTAAGTAAATGATAATAAACTTACCAGATTCCTCCATGAAAGCGATATCCATGGCCCTCTGAAACGTGGCTCCGACATTCATCAGACCGAAAGGCATCTTCACGTACATGAAAGTGCCCCATGGTGTGGTAAAAGCGGTTTTATCTTGATCGTCCGGATGAACTAGGACCTGGTTGTAACCTGAGAAACCATCTAGCAGAGATATCCTACTAGACCCGACCACTCTTTGTAGGAGGTGGTCCATCTTTGGTAATGGGTAATTATCTTTCAGGGATACTTTGTTCAGATTTCGGAAATCAATACAGAGTCTGATTTCCCTGGTCTTCTTCCGTGTAGGAACTAAATTGGAAACCCACTTAGAGAAATGAAGCGGGACTATGATCTTGGCATCATACATTTTCTTGATTTCTTTTTCTATTAGAGGGAGCAACTTGGGATTTATCCTCCTAAGTTTCTGTCTAAATGGTTTTTGGTCTTCCCTTATGGGAATTCTGTGTTGTATGATACTGGTGTCATAGGCTTTCAAATCTTCGTAGCCCCAGGAAAAAACGTCTGAATACTCTTTGAATAGTTCAACATATTTAAGCTTTCGTTCTGGAGGTATTGATTTGGACAGTTTGATCATCCTAGGTTTTTCCTCAGTTCCTATATTGTAGTCCTCCACCTTTTGTCCATGAGCTTCTATTTTGGGTTTCCTGGCTACATCGTTACTGTCAAACAGATCTTCTAAAGGGACGAGGCCTCTGAGTAAAACATTGCTTTTTAATTGTAAAACATCGGCATCCATTCTGTCATTCCCTAAATCTTCTGAATCTATTGTATCTACTGTATCTACAATATTCACACTATTTATTTCGAATCCAGAACTTTTTACATTTTCGTCTTCATTTTCTAAATCTATATTTGTACATTCAAAATCATTCTTGCATTGCAGAAAATCCTCTATCTGATCGTCATTTCCAAACACTTGCCAGTACCTGATATTATCGAGAACCGTAGGTCTGCATTTCACCTCCACAGTATAGGGGCGAGTTTGGCGGAAAGGAATCTTGCATGAGGCTACTGACGTAGCCAATCCGTCGGCCAGAATATTCTGTCCTCTCGGCATTACCTGTAAGTCAACCTCATTAAAACACTTCAACGCGTCAAGAAAATCATTCCTGTAGGCTCTAAGGCGCGGGTGTTTAGCAACATACTCACCTTTAATTTGCTTGATTATTAATTCAGAGTCACCCCTTACCATTATCTGCTTAGCACCAAATTTTTTCAACAGCTTCAGACTGAGCATGAGCGCTTCATACTCGGCAACATTGTTGGTACAGTGGAAATTTAACTTGTAGGAATGATTTTCTTAGTACCTATCTCGATGATTATGTAACCAAACCCCAGCTCCTGCTCCTTCTTTACTCACAGCTCCATCAAAATCCATACTCCAGAAATCAGTGGGGAATTCTTCCGTGATTACATTTTCCATTTTTGCTACCTCACCGTTCTCTGGACCTTTATCTTGACTAGATACATCTTCCGTCAGCTGAGTGTCTTGTTCTTCCGTATCACCATCATTATACAAGATGAACGAATCTAAATTGGAATGTGTGGAGTAAAGTGGGTAATTATGAGGCTTTTCTTGACTACTTACCATGTACTTCATCAACGTTTCTCTATATAGCCTCCTCTGCTGCCCAAACACTGGGATAGTGGCATAAGACATATCCAGCTGCAGGGTTCCTTTAAGCTTAGCTCCCCAAGATCTGGAGAGAAACATTCCATACTTAGGCGGGATGTTTGCGACCACTACGTCCATTACCATGCTTTTTGAAGTGATCTGAACCAGGGTGATACATAGGTCTTTGATTAAACCGATACATTTGACTTTGCTGGAGTCAAATGAGTGTAAATCCTTGTATGGTCTGGTGACCTCCAGTCCCAGTTTTTCCATCACTGCTTTAGGCATCAGGTTATGTGAGGCACCTGAGTCCATCATAGCATTATGTAATATCAAGTCGTATATGTTTAGACTGATGTAAAAGGGAGCTACATCACCGGTATCATCTCGACCGTCTACTTCAGGTCCGAAAAGAAGTTCGGGATGATCGTCGGGAAGGTTCACAGTGTCTGAATGGGTCACTGATCCAATAGTAAAGGCCTTGGTGCCTATGTCAGGTTCAATGGCCAATGCTTTTATTACTTGTGAACGATACCCGTCTCGGTTCATCAACTCTGTAAGTGGAATGGGAATCTTTATTTTTGCTAATTCTCCTTCAAGACTAAAGGGTGTAAGAGCTCTGCCTTGGCTCATCAGTTCTGATTTGTCTGCCAGGTTCTTCAGCTCAGAAGTACTTGGCGAGTTAACATGAGAAGCATCAGGTTGTGATGGTCTTTTCAGGATGGTTATGTTTTTCTTTAACGGAGGGTCAGCATTATTCTTCTCAGAAATCTTATCAAGAGTCTTTTTAGTAGAAGGTTCAGGGGCTTTCTTGGATTTGATGGTCTTCTGTGTTTCAGTCATCTTCTTAGATGAGGTCCCTTCCGTCTTTGAACCCCCTTCTGTCTTCCTGGTACACAGATTATACTTCCTGTGTACTTCTAGAATAGAATTCTCCAAAGCCTGTTGTCCCTCATCTTCGGTTTCCTCACTTATCTTGGTTTGATTTAGTAGAAAAAGTTCCTTCTCTTCCCGAGTAAGAAAGATGGCCTCATTGTCGTGAATGCCCATAAGGTTAATGTGAGTGTCCTCCAATTCTTCAATCACGTCTCCCCCTTCATCAGCATAGTTTTCCTGTAAAGGAGGTCTGATCGGCTGCTCTGGGCCTCTCTGTTCTCTTTGATCTCTAGGATCTCTCTGTCTGATCTGAGGAGGGTTTCTTCTGAAATTGGGGTTCCGAATCTGAGGAGCAGGTGTGTTGTCTCTCAGATGATTTCTGTCTGAAATACTCATTCTTTCTATCAATAATTCCAATGA
This sequence comes from Picea engelmannii, assembly GCA_009831015.1. Lineage (NCBI taxonomy): Eukaryota > Viridiplantae > Streptophyta > Pinopsida > Pinales > Pinaceae > Picea > Picea engelmannii. The sequence goes on along the minus strand of ML776905.1, from coordinate 2,498,079 downwards.
TCTGACTACAGAATCCAATTTGGAATCATTGTTTGACGTGGAAGGTTCTTCTTTGATCGTGACTCTCCTTTCCGTCCTTTGACGGTCCCGTTTTTCCAACAGATTGGCCTCCACACTGATAGCACTCTTCTGCATGTCTTCTAGGGTGGAAACATTTCGTTCTCTTAATTGGTATGACATGTTAGCATCAAATCCATCAGGGAATTTAATCAAAGCCATGCTTTGGGGGGGTTTGATTTCAGTGGGAATCGCATTGTATAGGTTGTTAAAATGGGTGCAATAATCTTGTACCGTCTCACCTTGGTTTATTTTTATATTCTCGTATTCTGACAGTATCTGGAGAGGGTTTTTCTTTACCTCCCATCTGTCAAGAAAACTTCTCAGGAACGCAACCAGATCAGGGATTGAGGCGGCGGGTAAAGCTTTGAACCATTTATTTACGTCTCCTGTCAGACTTTGGGCGAACAATCTCATTTGGACGTCGACTTCGTCGACTTCTTGCAAATCAAAGTAGTCGTTCATTTTGTCCACATGTTGTTGGGCGTTTAGAGTTCCGGTTGCTTCGAACTGTGGAAGTCTTGTTTGGTAATCTTGGGGCATGGCATGTAACGACGCAGCCAAGACCAACGGGGCATACTGAGCAACCATGATGGGTGGAGGAGGTTGAATGGTAACCTGGATGGTAGGCGATGTAGCGACTGAATATGAAGGTGAGGAGGGACTGCATGGCACTGAGGTGGTGATTTTGAATTTAGTCTTGGGAGACGAAACTTCTGGGGTTCGGGGTCGCAACGCAGTTGGATAAAAAACGAGCCTTGACACAAAACTGTCGGACCGTGTTCTAACCAGACTTCGAGGTGGAAAGGTATCAAGATCAAGCTTTTGAGAGGTAACGGGTTTTCCCAAAAAATATGGTGACTTAAGCAGGGGAGTATGACTCCCCGAGCCGACAGCTGAGGCCTTCCGCCTAAGCAAATATTCGGGGTTATCTATCGCTACTGAGAGTTCTGGGTTGGGATGAGATCGAGTGTGAACTTTCTTGGAAGCCAGAACTATTTTTTGATTTTTATATATATATATTTTAAATTTCGTGAGTATGAAAATACTATGTACAAAGTTTGATCAACCTCTAATCATTACTTTCTTTTCAGAATCAAACGTTCTTTTGCGGAAAGAATACGCGAAATTGTCAAATTTTTAGTTCGTTCCCCAGTGGAGTCGCCATTATGTTAGCACTCTGTAAATTTCCAAGAGGTTGACAAAGAAGGAATCCACAAAGGTAACTTTATCCAACCGCTTTTAAAGCTGGGATCTAGCCCTTACAGCTTCAGAGAGGGATCTCTCTATAATATTTAGCTTTGTTTTTAGTCTAGATATTAGGCTAGGTAAAAGGAACATGTATGTTTTGTTGTAAAAGGGTTTATAAATTGGTTGAGACAACTCACACATCCATTGGGCTACGGGGTCTGTGTCTAATTAAATGTAAGAAACAACCAGAAACGCCAAAGAAGACTTTCACAGGGCGAGATAATGCATTCAATAGGATCTTTTAATAATTTAAATGATGAACAGAAGAAAAGATGAGAAAGATCATTCAACTAAGAAGCAGTAAAGAATTCCTTAATTGAAAACCTTAGAAGATAAACATTTAAATCTTTAAAGTCAGAAACAGGGTATCTTAGATAAATCCTGAAACATACGTCACTTTAAACGATTAGTTTCAGAAAACATTATGAATACTGAGCAAAGAAAACATTCAACTAAGAGAAAAACATCACCAGTGAATACACGCAAGAATCCTGTCAAAGAACTTCCTCTTTATTAATGGCCGATTTCTTCAAAAATATTACAGTTTGATAGCAATAGGGTGTGCGAATCAACAACCCTCAATACTTCGAGAGTTGAAGTATTTATAATTCAAATTACAAACGTTCCTGTCATAACTGATCAGGACGTGCTCATTCTATTTTTAGACTAACTACTTTAACTAATCAAAAACTGTTTGATGACTCAGTACAACTGCATGCAGTATTTCTGGGGTAGGCCGTTGGCGAGGTGCCTTCGCATCCTCTTCTGACTGGACATGTGACTGGATGGTGATAGCTCATCTACTAATCTAGTAGATCACACAGTTCTTCCCACCGAAGATGATTTGGCACTGTGATTTTAAGTAGTCTCCAGTACACTTCATCCATGTCTGTATACTTAGCAAATGTAGGATTGATGATGAATATGTGTTTAATCTCATGTTGGATACTAATATCCAACTGCAGGGCCTCCATGAATGCTTTACCTGTGATAATCCCTTGTACCCCTGCAAACTTGGAACTGTCCCTAGACACTTCAGTCAACCTCTTCTTGTAGTCAGGGAGTGTCATTAGTTTGTCATTAATGACCTTCAGACCAGGAAGGCCTTTCTTTTGGAGAACATCTATCTTATTGAAAAACTTCTGTACTCCTTGATCCATAACTTGAACTTTTTCCTCCAACTGAAGCATTAGACCTTTCTTGGTTAAAACCCTTTTAACCTCCAGTATCGTTTCTGTTCTGTCCTCAATCTTTAGTTCTTCTAGTTCCTCTCTGGTCTTGGAGTTCAGGAACCTGATGATCTCATTTGCTTGTGCCGGCATGTCTCCCAGCTCCTCTCTGATTTTCTCAATCGCCTGCTTGCTCCTCTGAAGCAACTCATTTTGTTCAAACATGATTTGAAACATTGGCTAGATTTCATTTATAGAATTGGTAATGTCTGTCCATACAATTTCTTTGATCTCAGCCAGAGTCTTCCCTGCCATTGTCTACTTTTGAAACTGATGTAGCTCTTTCCTGAGATGCTCTGTTACCTGCTTTTCTTTAGATAGACTTGTCTGGAAAGACGTTTTGAGCTCTTGGAGGTTCTCCACTTCTTTCTTAAGCCTACTGATTTCTGACTCTTGCAGGTTCATCTTCTCCATGGACTTGGCAAGGTCTGTTGTTCCTTCTGGTAGTGACACTGGTGTTGCAGAAGGGATCACTGTCACTGTTGTTGTGCTCAAACCTGCAATCGGGATAGCACTCAATGGAATACCTCCCATTGGCTTCGTCTTCTCTTTATCCTTTAGTAGTCTCTCCATCTCAGCCTCCATCTCTTTAAGCTGAGCATTCTGCTCCATGATTAACTTTAGCATCTCATCCTTCTCACCTTCCTTCTCCGCTATCTCCTTTGCTTGAGAGTCTTCTGTGGGAGGGAGTTTTAGTTGTTTTCTTAAGGATGCAATGTCAACATTTTTCTTTATAATCATCTCTTCTGTAGCTTTCACATTTGCAGGATCGTAGCCGATCTTTAAAACCAACTCTTCCAACATCTTGATTTTGTTGTCTTTAGCAAAAGACGATATTTTTTCCATCTTGAGCTGTTTCTGAGCGTTGTTCAAGGATATCTGAAATTTTGTTGCAGAAGCTGTAGCTTGTGCCAATGTGTGAAAAACTATCTCCCCAGTTTGTTTGTGCAGATCCATCTGATCTGCTGGATGTACATCTTTCACTTGGAACTCGAAAGTGGCCCTTTTGTAATCCGAGATTACCTTGGGATCCGACACTTGTGCTTGTAGATAAGCCATATGCATCCTACCCTTTTTTGTATCAAATGCCGAAAGAAGCCTATGCTGAGCTGTGGAAGACTTCTTCCGAAACTGGGCGTAGGTGCTGCTAGTGAGGGCCTAGTTCTTTTTCTTGATCAATTCATATTTTTCGAAAATGCCCAATTTGGGCACCGTCTTGCTTTGCTATGTATCTAGGGGAGAATTTGTGGATTTCTTCGGTAAAGATTTTGTGATTTCCTTATGTTGGCTCGAAATGAAAGGTGGTGTGACCAGCTTGACCCTTGTGGTGGCTACTATGGTAGTTGGGGCTTCTTGTTCTACCGTCGCGCCCGGCGTTGAAACTGTCTTTGACCTTTTGGTGTGAATCTGGAACTCTTCTGCTGACACCTCTGTTACAGGAGACGACGACTCCTGTCGGGGCCTCTTCTCCTTGGGGACTTGAGGTGTGGTAGTGGGAGGTACACTCGTCGAGGGCACCTCCTGTTCTAGTTCAACCTGTTGTTCCACGTCTAGCAAAGTATCAGGCATCCAAACCGTCTGATTTGCAAACTTTTCTATCTCTGCCTTGGGCTCATGAGCATATGAGACACTCTTATTGTTTGCCCTCATTTCCGAAATGATCCCGTATGGATCATAATGCCAGGTGAAACTCGTAAAGAATTTCATCTCCTTTAACATTCTGTCCGCTTCCTCCCCGGCACCTCTACTATTTCATATAAAAGAACCTATCTTCCCTTTAATTCTCAATTGTTGTTTCTTTTTTAAGGAAACAAAATGAATATCATCCGAATTCGTTATTTTCCTAATATATTCTAAGGCAAAGATTCTTACCGGCACGTATTGAGGTAGCTTGTAAGGTGCCAACTCGCACCCAAAAACTCTGATTTCGGTATAGTTCTGGTACAAGTACCAGTCTCCCGTCTTTACATTGTCCGAGAGCTGCAGAATTCTCTGGACCTCTTCATTTATTCGCGGCTCAGGCCTGCCACTCAACATGCTAACCACTGGGTGGTAAAACTGATCAATGAAAGCTTTGAAGTCATATTCAACAGAGTTGCGCTTCAGAAGAGAAGTCCATGCTGTGACCGACTGGGGCTTTCCGTCTGCGCCCATATTCTACATGGAGAAACTGAATTTGTCGGCCTGTAAGTAGATGAACATGTATGCTAGTATGGAAGAATATCTGAACATACCCTCTGTGCCGAAATTCATGAATTGTTCGTGAATATTATCAGCCAAGAAGGTGTTGTAATCGAACTGCGTTGTGGGCTTTTCATCGTTTGAAAAAATGGACAGAAAAACCCAGAATGGGCTCATCTACCCATTGGTCAGAATAATAACCAAGCAGGGCACACAGGTAGGAAATGATTTGATTTCCTTTGGTGGAGAAAAGGGAAGAAGGGTAAGGGAAATTGGTGGAAGGGAGTTGAGCGGAGTCGGGGAAGAAAAGCTCGCATATCTGAGTTCTCTGAGGAAAGGTCATTTTCTGGTATAACTCGGTGAGGATTTATAAATTGAGTGGGGACGCAGATTCAGCACGGGGAACTTGCATCATCTGGTCAATATCTTCGGGAGTGATGAAGAAAAGGACGTCTCCGGATGAAGCGACGATGGCTTTCTGGTCTGGGACATAGTGGGCTTGGCATTTCAGCGCAAATTTCGAAAAGTGATGTATCTGGGGGAAAAGGTACAACGGAAAATTTAACTCCCAGAGTCCAATCTCATCGCTCTGGTCTAAGAACACCTCTTGTAACCACGACTGGAGATATGAAAAATCAAAGTCGCAGATGGTATCTGCGATCAATCGATCTTTATCGACCAAGGGGATTTTGTCCAGGTCGACAGGAGGAGGAAGAAAAGGGTTTTCTTCTTCCTCCGCTAGTCTTGGCTTTGACACTATTTCAGCTACAGTACCTTCAATAAACACGATGTTAGTGGGGTATCTTGGTTGTGGATGAAGGTGGTGGAAAAACAATGGAGGCATAAGAGCGTAATTTTCTGGTGTGATGGACGAATAGTGCATGAAGAGGGAAAATGGTAGTTTTATTTAAAACTGGGTCGGTTGGACGCGGGAAAATGGTCAGCATGACAATAGGTATATTATCCAGTTATTAATGGACAATGGGCCATTTGGGGGTGATATGGTAGGTGACGGTGGCCAAAGCATACGGACGGTTGACGTGGCTGCTAGGGATTGGAGGTGAAGTGAGGTGAAAGTCACCATAAGGGGCTGGTAATGAGTGAGGGATTTAGGTACTGACCACCGGGACTGACAAAAGTTATGGGATGAGACGTGACCCTGAGAGAAAGTGGGACAAGTGGGCTCAGTGTAGGGTGACGTCCATGAGTGACGAGCTGTCAGATAGCATGTGGGTGATAGGCCTCCTTAACCAATAGAACGATGCCACATGTAACAAGGGGCCTGCCGAAAGGAATATTCATTTCGGACCCCCCCCCCCCCTTTGGTTAAAAGCAGAACACTAGGGGGGGTCCGAAATCCATTTTGAGCCATAGATCTACATGCTTATTTCTCGGCTGCAGATCTTAGCGCACTCCTTAATACCAATTCCGGACCCCCCCCCTCCATTAAAGGCAGAACGGAGGGGGGGGTCTGGAATTCAATGTGAACCGTGGATTTAAGCGCTTTATTCTGGTTTTCCAGATTTGCGCCCGAATTATTACCAATTCCGGACCCCCCCCCCCTCCGTTAAAGGCAGAACGGGCGGGGGGGTCCGGAATCCAATGTGAACCGTGGATTCACGCGCTCTATTCTGGACCGTTCAGATCTGCATAAATATTATCACCGATTCCGGACCGCCCCCCCCTTTATTAAAAGCAAAACGCAAGGGGGGGTCTGGAACGCTCTATGAACCATTGATCGAAGCGTCGTGATCTAGACCATTGGAAAGTGAATGTAACATAGAGCATGAGCGGAGAGATATGAGCTTGGGAAAAACTTAGGATAAATCATTTTATGGGTTTTTCTTTCAAATTTTGAAGAGATACCACCATGGGGTTTCGAACAAACTATTCTTAGGCATTTGGGACATGGTGTAGCATCTTTATTAATCTGTTTTCATGGGTGGTCAAGCAAAATAAGCAACTAACCTACATGCTAACCTATCTACTAGGACTATTAACCTAGATTAGACTGTTGGGTTAAGAAATTACTCTACCTAAGGGCTATCTGACCAGGATTAGACAGTCTGGTCAGATTTATTCACAACTCTAACCTAAGGGATATCTGACCAGGATTAGACAGTCTGATCAGATTCATTCACTAGCCTATCAACATTGAAAATTTAAAAGAACTTGGTCATGCTTGAAAGGTATGACCAAGTTACTGTTATTGCATGGGTCTTTTGTTTCAATTCTTTTATGCCCTCTTTTCTTTTTCTTTTCTTTCTTTCTTTTTCTTTTTCTTTTCACAAATTATTTGAAGAATGAAATATCATTTGTCAACAAAATCACTAGGTACAGATAATATCCAATTCATCAACTGATTCCCATAATTTATGGGGTGATAACAACGACTCCACCTGGGGATGGTACTTTCCCTGTTAAGTGCCAAGAATCCAGTTTCCTATCACTCTGAACATATCTGTCTAGCAGCCTTCATTGGTCTTATTCCAAGGAAAATCTTTTGAAAAACAATGATCAGTAGCTTAGGGCCTTCTCTTCGGGCTTCAACCAACTAACCAATGTTCCTCACTCAGAAAATGCAAGTAAAGACTGAAAATTAAAACTGGTATGTACAATGGAGAGTGAGTTCTTCAAATCTTTTACTGAGGTGGGACATAATGTTTCAGCATCCTGCCATTCACAGGTGCTCCTGGCAGATCTGACCCATCAGCATTGTTTAGCAAAAAGGCATTGTTTCCTCTGAAATCTTGGATCATGTATGGTCCTATCCACAGATGATCAAATTTCCCATGCTTTCCCTTGTCCTCGTTCCTGGCATCCCATCTCAACACTAAGTCTCCCAGTTCAAAATCATCTTCCTTGGTTCATTTGTCAAAGATCTTCTTGATGTTTTCTTGGATGACCTGTGTTTTGTTGAACACATCCTCTCTAGTCTGTTGCAAATGGATCATCTGATTGATTCGTCTCTGAGAGTCATTTGGTTCAGCTTGTATCTCCCGAAGTAACTTCATGACAGGGACTCCCAAAGAAGTTGGTAAAACATCCTCGGTACCATAAACCAACTGGTATGGTGACATACCAATTGACCTTTTGGTGGTTAGTCTATCTGCCCATAAAGCAAATACCATATTATCGTGCCATGATTTTTTATTCTCCTGCAATGTTTTCCTTATGATATTTACCAGAGTTTTGTTTGAGGACTCCGCCAACCCATTCCCCTGAGGGTAATAGGCTGTGGAATGCCCCAAACCAATGTGGTAACAGTTGCAGAAATCTATGAGTTTCTTCGACCGAAAGGCAGCTGCATTGTCAGTAATAATCTTTCTGGGACAACCAAAATGAGACAATATTATTTTCAAGAAATTTGATAATAATAGAGTTAGTTGCTTGCTTGCTTGTTACAGCCTCGATCCATTTGGTAAAATAATCAGTGGCCGTAAGAATCCACCTATGTTGTCCTGAAGATGGAGGGTGTATTTCTCCAATGAAATCGAGTCCCCATTGCTGGAAAGGAGCCTCAACTGAAATTGGTTTAAGAGGTAGAGGAAGGAGCTTCCTTTTGCCTTCGAACAGTTGACACTGGTGGCACACTGTTACTTTCTGATGTACATCTGCAAACAGGGTGGGATAGTAAAATCCATCTCTGAGTATTTTGTTGGCTGTAACCTTCCAGTTCAAATGGCCACCACATTCTCCTACATGAAACTCCTGCAACACTTTATCGACCTTCAACTTTAAAAATCTAGCTTTAGTCTTAGTTAAACCAGGGGGAGCTTGTAAATTTTGTAAGACAAATATAAGGTTTGCATACCATGGAGAGTTGAGAAATACCTCTCTAACGTTTGGGGTCGTCATCTCATCTTGTTCATCTTCAACATCTAGAAAATTTATGTCAAGGGCCTGGAAGTTAGATTCAGCCATCAATTTAGCAAGGCCTTGGCCTTTGATTAGTTTTGTGCGCTGAATCTCTATATCGTATTCTAAAATGAATGCAATCCATTTTCCCATTCTTCCATTGGGGTTGTCCTGTGTGAGAATATCCTTTACTACCGCGTTCGGAACATAAGCTATGGTGTGTGAATGGAGAATGTAGACCCTGAAGTCCTTTATGGCTTTTACCAGAGCAAAAGCCTTCTTCTCCATGATCTTGTAGTTCAGGGCAACATCTCTTAAATCTTTGCTGAAGAAATCTATGGGCTGTTCGTGTCCTTCACTATTCTTCTGCAATAGTACTGCTACTATAGTATGTTCGGAGGCAAAAGAAAAAAGATAAAAATCTTTAGTGAAATCAGGACTAATCAGAACTGGGGCCTCTGTGAGTGCCCGTTTGACTTGTTTGAAGGATTGTCTAGACTCGGCGTCCCATTTTATTTTTGTGTCTTTTTTAAGCATGTTTGTAATGTTTCAGAGGAGTTCAGCCAGGTTGGGAATGAATCTTCGTATAAAGTTAATTTGTCCGATAAAAGACTGTAGTTCTTTGAGGTTTCTTGGGTGATCTACTTTTAATATGGCCTCTATTCTGCTGGGGTCAATTCTGATTCCATCCTTAGAGATGATATGTCCCAACAGTTTACCTTCTTCTAGCCCAAAGAGACACTTCTTAGGATTTAATGAAATCCCAAACCTTCTACATTTCTCGAAGACTCGTCTAAGGTGTCACAGGTGTTCATCATCAGATTTGGAAAACACAGTCACATCATCTAAGTAAACGATAATAAACTTACCAAATTCCTCCACGAAAGCGATATCCATGGCCCTCTGAAACATGGCTCCGACATTCATCAGACCGAAAGGCATCTTCACGTACATGAAAGTGCCCCATGGTGTGGTAAAAGCGGTTTTATTGTGATCATCCAGATGAACTAGGACCTGGTTGTAACCTGAGAAACCATCTAGTAGAGATATCCTACTGGACCCGACCACTCTTTGTAGGAGGTGGTCCATCTTTGGTAATGGGTAATTATCTTTCAGGGATACTTTGTTCAGATTTCAGAAATCAATACAGAGTCCGATTTCCCCGGTCTTCTTCTGTGTAGGAACTAAATTGGAAACCCACTTAGAGAAACGAAGCGGGACTATGATCTTGGCATCATACATTTTCTTGATTTCTTTTTCTATTAGAGGGAGCAACTTGGGATTTATCCTCCTAAGTTTCTGTCTAAATGGTTTTTGGTCTTCCTTTATGGGAATTCTGTGTTGTATGATACTGGTGTCATAGGCCTTCAAATCTTTGTAGCCCCAGGCAAAAACGTCTGAATACTCTTTGAATAGTTCAACGTATTTAAGCTTTTGTTCTGGAGGTATTGATTTGGACAGTTTGATCATCCTAGGTTTTTCCTCAGTTCCTATATTGCAGTCCTCCACCTTTTGTCCATGAGCTTCTATTTTGGGTTTCCTAGCGACATCGTTACTGTCGAACAGATCTTCTAAAGGGACGAGGCCTCTGGGTAAAACATTGCTTTTTAATTGTAAAACATCGGCATCCATTCCGTCATCCCCTAAATCTCCTGAATCTATTGTATCTACTGTATCTACAATATTCACACTATTTATTTCGAATCCAGAACTTTTTACATTTTCGTCTTCATTTTCTAAATCTATATTTGTACATTCAAAATCATTATTGCATTGCAAAAAATCCTCTATCTGATCGTCATTTCCAAACACTTGCCAGTACCTGATATTATCGGGAACCGTAGGTCTGCATTTCACCTCCACAGTATAGGGGCGAGTTTGGCGGAAATGAATCTTGCATGAGGCTGCTAACGTAGCCAATCCGTCGGCCAGAATATTCTGTCCTCTCGGCATTACCTGTAAGTCAACCTCATTAAAACACTTCAAAGCGTTAAGAACAACATTCCTGTAGGCTCTAAGGCGCGGGTTTTTAGTAGCATACTCACTTTTAATTTGCTTGATTATTAATTTAGAGTCACCCCTTACCATTATCTGCTTAGCACCAACTTTTTTCAACAGCTTCAGACCGAGCATGAGCGCTTCATACTCGACAACATTGTTGGTACAATGGAAATTTAACTTGTAGGAATGATTTTCTGAGTACCTGTCTCGATGATTATGCAACCAAACCCCAGCTCCTGCTCCTTCTTTACTCACAGCTCCATCAAAATCCATACTCGAGAAATCAGTGGGGAATTCTTTCGTGATTACATTTTCAATTTTTTCTACCTCATCGTTCTCTGGACCTTTATCTTGACTAGATACATCTTTCGTCAGCTGAGTATCTTGTTCTTCCGTATCACCATCATTATACAAGATGAATGAATATAAATCGGAATGTGCGGAGTAAAGTGGGTAATTGTGAGGCTTTTCTTGACTACTTACCATGTACTTCATCAACATTTCTCTATATAGCCTCCTCTGCTGCCCAAACACTGGGATAGTGGCATAAGACATATCCAGCTGCAAGGTTCCTTTCAGCTTAGCTCCCCAAGATCTGGAGAGAAACATTCCATACTTAGGCGGGATGTCTGCGACCACTACATCCATTACCATGCTTTTTGAAGGGATCTGAACCAGGGTGATACATAGGTCTTTGATTAAACCGATACATTTGACTTTGCTGGAGTCAAATGAGTGTAAATTCTTGTATGGTCTGGTGACCTCCAGTCCCAGTTTTTCCATCACTGCTTTAGGCATCAGGTTATGTGAGGCACCTGAGTCCAGCATAGAATTATGTAATATCAAGTCGTGTATGTTTAGATTGATGTAAAAGGGAGCTACATCACTGGTATCGTCTCGACCATCTACTTTAGGTCCGAAAAGAAGTTCGGGATGATCATCGGTAAGGTTCACAGTGTCTGAATGGGTTACTGATCCAATAGTTAAGGCCTTGGTGCCTATGTCAGGTTCAATGGCCAGTGCTTTTATTACTTGTGAACGATACCCGTCTCGGTTCATCAACTCTGTAAGTTGGATGGGAATCTTTATTTTTGCTAATTCTCCTTCAAGACTAAAGGGTGTAAGAGCTCTGCCTTGGATCATCAGTTCTGATTTGTCTGCCAGGTTCTTCAGCTCAGAAGTACTTGACGGGTTAACATGAGAAGCATCAGGTTGTGATGGTCTTTTCAGGATGGTGATGTTTTTCTTTAACGGAGGGTCAGATTTATTCTTCTCAGAAATCTTATTAGGAGTCTTTTCAGTAGAAGGTTCAGGAGCTTTCTTGGATTCGACGGTCTTCTGTGTTTCAGTCATCTTCTTAGATGAGGTCCCTTCCATATTTGAACCCCCTTCTGTCTTTCTGCTACGTAGATTAAACTACCTGTGTACTTCTAGAATAGCATTCTCCAAAGCCTGTTGTCCCTCATCTTTGGTTTCCTCACTTATCTTGGTTTTATTTAGCAGAAAAAGTTCCTTCTCTTCTCGAGTAAGAAAGATGGCCTCATTGTCATGAATTCCCATAAGGTTAATGTGAGTGTCCTCCAATTCTTCAATCACGTCTCCCCCTTCATTAGCATAGTTTTCCTGTAAAGGAGGTCTGATCGGCTGCTCTGGGCCTCTCTATTCTCTTTGATCTCTAGGATCTCTCTGTCTGATCTGAGGAGGGTTTCTTCTGAAATTGGGGTTCTGAATCTGAGGAGGAGGTTTGTTGTCTCTCGGATGATTTCTGTCTGAAATACTCGTTCTTTCTATCAATGATTCCAATGATCTGACTACAGAATCCAATTTGGAATCATTGTTTGATGTGGAAGGTTCTTCTTTGATCGTGACTCTCCTTTCCGTCCTTTGACGGGCCCGTTTTGCCAACAGATTGGCCTCCACACTGATAGCACTCTTCTGCATGTCTTCTAGGGTGGTAGCCTTTCGTTCTCTTAATTGTTATGACATGTCAACATCAAATCCGTCAGGGAATTTAATCAAAGCCAGGCCTTGGGGGGGTTTGATTTCAGTGGGAATCACATTGTACAGGTTGTTAAAACGGGTGCAATAATCTTGTACCATCTCACCTTGGTGTCTTTTTATATTCTTGTATTCTGATAGTATCTAGAGAGGGTTTTTATTTACCTCCCATCTGTCAAGAAAACTTCTCTGGAACGCAACCAGGTCAGGGATTGAGGCGATGGGTAAAGCTTTGAACCATTTCTTTACGTCTCCTATCAGACTTTGGGCGAACAATCTCATTTGGACGTCGACTTCATCGACTTCTTGCAAATCAAAGTAGTCGTTCATTTTGTCCACATGTTGTTGGGTGTTTAGAGTTTCGGTTGCTTCAAACTGTGGAAGTCTTGTTTGGTAATCTTGGGGCATGGCATGTAACGGCGCAACCAAGACCAACATGGCATACCGAGCAGCCATGATGGGTGGAGGAGGTTGAATGGTAACCTGGATGGTAGGCGATGTAGTGGCTGAAGATGAAGGTGAGCAGGGACTGCACGACACTGAGGTGGTGATTTGCAATTTAGTCTTGGGAGACGAAACTTCTGGGGTTCGGGGTCACAACGAAGTTGGATAAAAAATGAGCCCTGACACAAAACTGTCGGACCGTATTCTAACCAGACTTCGAGGTGGAAAGGTATCAAGATCAAGCTTTTGAGAGGTAACGGGTTTTCTCGAAAAAGATGGTGACTTAAGCAGGGGAGTTTGACTCCCCGAGCCGACAGCTGAGGCCTTCTGCCTAAGCAAATATTCGGGGTTATCTATCGCTACTGAGAGTTCTGGGTTGGGATGAGATTGAGTGTGAACTTTCTTGGAAGCGAGAACTATTTTTTGATTTATATATATATATTTTAAATTTCGTGATTATGAAAATACTATGTACAAAGTTTGATCAACCTCTAATCATTACTTTCTTTTCATAATTAAACGTTCTTTTTGGGAAAGAATACGCGAAATTGTCAAATTTTTAGTTCGTTCCCCAGTGGAGTCGCCATTATGTTAGCACTCTGTAAATTTCCAAGAGGTTGACAAAGAAGGAATCCACAAAGGTAACTTTATCCAACCGCTTTTAAAGCTGGGATCTAGCCCTTCCAACTTCAGAGAGGGATCTCTCTATAAGATTTAGCTTTGTTTTTAGTCTAGATATTAGGCTAGGTAAAAGGAACAGGTATGTTTTGTTGTAAAAGGGTTTATAAATTGGTTGAGACAGCTCACACATCCATTGGGCTACGGGGTCTGTGTCTAGTTAAATGTAAGAAACAACTAGAAACGCCAAAGAAGACTTTCACAGGGCGAGATAATGCATTCAACAGGATCTTTTAATAATTTAAATGATGAACAGAATAAAAGATGAGAAAGATCATTCAACTAAGAAGCAGTAAAGAATTCCTTAATTGAAAACCTTAGAAGATAAACATTTAAATCTTTAAAGTCAGAAACAGGGTATCTTAGATAAATCCTGCAACATACGTTACTTGAAACGATTAGTTTCAGAAAACATTATGAATACTGAGCAAAGAAAACATTCAACTAAGAGAAAAACGTCACCAGTGAATACACGCAAGAATCCTGTCAAAGAACTTCCTCTTTATTAATGGTCCATTTCTTAAAAAATATTACAGTTTGATAGCAATAGGGTGTGCGAATCAACAACCCTCAATACTTCGAGAGTTGAAGTATTTATAATTCAAATTACAAACGTTCCTTTCATAACTGATCAGGACGTGCTCATTCTATTTTTAGACTAACTACTTTAACTAATAAAAAACTGTTTGATGACTCAGAACAACTACATGCGGTATTTCTGGGGTAGGCCATTGGCGAGGTTCCTTCGCATCCTCTTCTGACTGGACATGTGACTGGATGGTGATAGCTCATCTACTAATCTAGTAGATCACACAGTTCTTCCCACCGGAGATGATTTGGCACTGTGATTTTAAGTAGTCTCCGGTACACTTCATCCATGTCTGTATACTTAGCAAATGTAGGCTTGATGATGAATATGTGTTTAATCTCATGTTGGATACTAATATCCAACTGCAGGGCCTCCATGAATGCTTTACCTGTGATAATCCCTTGTACCCCTATAAACTTGGAACTGTCCCTAGACACTTCAGTCAACCTCTTCTTGTAGTCAGGGAGTGTCATTAGTTTGTCATTAATGACCTTCAGACCAGGAAGGCCTTTCTTTCGGAGAACATCTATCTTATTGAAAAACTTCTGTACTCCTTGATCCATGACTTGAACTTTTTCCTCCAACTGAAGCATTAGATCTTTCTTGGTTAAAACCCTTTTAACCTCCAGTGTGGTTTCTGTTCTGTCCTCAATCTTTAGTTCTTCTAGTTCCTCTCTGGTCTTGGAGTTCAGGAACCTGATGATCTCATTTGCTTGTGCCGACATGTCTCCCAACTCCTCTCTGATTTTCTCAATCACCTGCTTGCTCCTCTGAAGCAACTCATTTTGTTCAAACATGATTTGAAACATTGGCCAGATTTCATTTATAGACTTGGTAATGTCTGTCCATACAATTTCTTTGATCTCAGCCAAAGTCTTCCCTGCCATTGTCTGCTTTTGAAACTGTTGTATCTCTTTCCTGAGATGCTCTGTTACCTGCTTTTCTTTAGATAGACTTGTCTGGAAAGAAGTTTTGAGCTCTTGGAGGTTCTCCACTTCTTTCTTAAGCCTATTGATTTTTGACTCTTGCAGGTTCATCCTCTCCATGGACTTGGCAAGGTCTGTTGTTCCTTCTAGTAGTGACACTAGTGTTGCAGAAGGGATCACTGTCACTGTTGCTGTGCTCAAACCTGCAATCGGGATAACACTCAATGGAATACCTTCCATTGGCTTCGTCTTCTCTTTCTCCTTTAGTAGTCTCTCCATCTCAGCCTCCATCTCTTTAAGTTGAGCATTCTGCTCCATGATTAACTTTAGCATCTCATCCTTCTCACCTTCCTTCTCCGCTATCTCCTTTGCTTGAGAGTCTTCTGTGGGCGGGAGTTTTAGCTATTTTCTTAAGGATGCAATGTCAGCATTTTTATTTTTAATCATCTCTTATGCAGCTTTCACATTTGCAGGATCGTAGCCGATCTTTAAATCCAGCTCTTCCAACATCTTGATTCTGTTGTCTTTAGCAAAAGACGATATTTTTTCCAACTTGAGCTGTGTCTGAGCGTTGTTCAAGGATATCTGAAATTTTGCTGCAGAAGCTGTAGCATGTGCCAATGTGTGAAAAACCATCTCCCCAGTTTGTTTGTGCAGATCCATCTGATCTGCTGGATGTACATCTTTCGCTTGGAACTCGAAAGTGGCCCTTTTGTAATCCGAGATTACCTTGGGATCCGACACTTGTGCTTGTAGATAAGCCATATGCATCCTACCCTTTTCTGTATCAAATGCCGAAAGAAGCCTTTGCTGAGCTGTGGAAGACTGCTTCCGAAACTGGGCGTAGGTGCTGCTAGTGAGGGCCTGGTTCTTTTTCTTGATCAATTCATATTTTTCGAAAATGCCCAATTTGGGCACCGTCTTGCTTTGCTGTGTATCTAGGGGAGAATCTGTGGATTTCTTCGGTAAAGCTTTTGTGATTTCCTTATGCTGGTTCGAACTAAAAGGTGGCATGACCAGATTGACCCCTGTGGTGGCTACTGTGGTAGTTGGGGCTTCTTGTTCTACCGTCGCACCCGGTGTTGAAACTGTCTTTGACCTTTTGGTGTGAATCTGGAACTCTTTTGCTGACACCTCTGTTACAGGAGACGACGACTCCTGTCGGGGCCTCTTCTCCTTGGAGACCTGAGGTGTGGTAGTGGGAGGTACACTCGTCGAGGGAACCTGCTGTTCTACTTCAACCTGCTATTCCACGTCTAGCAAAGTATCAGGCATCCAAACCGTCTGATTTGCAAACTTTTCTATGTCTGGCTTGGGATCATGAGCATATGGGACACTCTTATTGTTCACCCTCATTTCTGAAATGATCCCGTATGGATCATAATGCCAGGTGAAACTTGTAAAGAATTTCATCTCCTTTAACATTCTGTCCGCTTCCTCCCTGGCACCTCTACTATTGCATATAAAAGAACCTATCTGCCCTTTAATTCTCAATTGTTGTTTCTTTTTTAAGGAAACAAAATGAATATCATCCGAATTCATTATTTTCCTAATATATTCTAAGGCAAAGATTCTTACCGGCACGTATTGAGGTAGCTTGTAAGGTGCCAACTCGCACCCAAAAACTCTGATTTCGGTATAGTTCTGGTACAAGTACCAGTCTCCTGTCTTTACATTGTCCGAGAGATGCAGAATTCTCTGGACCTCTTCATTTATTCGTGGCTCAGGCCTGCCACTCAACACACTAACCACCAGGTGGTAAAAATGATCAATGAAAGCTTTGAAGTCGTATTCAACAGAGTTACGCTTCAGAAGAGAAGTCCATGCTGTGACCGGCTGGGGTTTTCCGTCTGCGTCCATCTTCTGCATGGAGAAACTGAATTTGTTGGCCTGCAAGTAGACGAACATGTATGCTAGTATGGAAGAATATCTGAACATACCCTCTGTCCCGAAATTCATGAATTGTTCATGAATATTATCGGCCAAGAAGGTGCTGTAATCGAATTGTGTTGTGGGCTTTTCATCGTTTGAAAAAATGGACAGAAAAACCTAGAATGGGCTCATCTACCCATTGGTCAGAATAGTAACCAAGCAGGGCACACATGGAGGAAATGATTTGATTTCCTTTGGTGGAGAAAAGGGAAGAAGGGTAAGGGGGATTGGTGGAAGGGAGTTGAACGGAGTCGGGGAAGAAAACCTCGCATATCTGAGCTCTCTGAGGAAAGGTCATTTTATGGTATAACTCGGTGAGGATTTCTAAATTGAGTGGGGACGCAGATTCAGCATGGGGAACTTGCATCATCTGGTCAATATCTTCGGGAGTGATGAAGAAAAGGACGTCTCCGGATGAAGAGACGATGGCTTTCTGGTCTGGGATATAGTGGGCTTGGCATTTCAGCGCAAATTCTGGAAAGTGATGTATCTAGGGGAAAAGGTATAGCGGCAAATTGGACTCCCAGAGTCCAATCTCGTCGCTCTGGTCTAAGAACACCTCTCATAACCACGACTGGAGATCTGAAAAATCAAAGTCGCAGATGGGATCTGCGATCAATCGATCTTTATCGACCAAGGGGATTTTGTCCAGGTCGACGGGAGGAGGAAGAAAAGGGTTTTCTTCTTCCTCCGCTAGTCTTGGCTTTGACACCATTTCAGCTATAGTACCTGCAATAAACACGATGTTAGTGGGGTAGTTTGGTTGTGGATGAAGGTGGCGGAAAAACAATGGAGGCGTAAGAGCGTAATTTTCTGGTGTGATGGACGAATAGTGCATGAAGAGGGAAAACAATAGTTTTATTTAAAACTGGGTCGGTTGGTCGCGGGAAAACGGTTAGCATGACAACGGGCATATTATCCAGTTATTAATGGACAACGGGCCACTTGGGGGTGATATGGCAGGTGACGATGGCCAAAGCATACGGACGGTTGACGTGGCTGCTAGGGATTGGAGGTGAAGTAAAGTGAAAGTCACCATAAGGGGCTGGTAATGAGTGATGGATTTAGGTACTGACCACCAGGACTGACAGCAGTTATGGGATGAGACGTGACCCTAAGAGCAAGTGGGACAAGTGGACTCAGTGGAGAGTGACATCCATGAGTGACGAGCTGTCAAATAGCATGTGGGTGATAAGACTCCTTGACCAATAGAATGATGCCACATGTAACAAGGGGCCTGCCGAAAGGAATATTCATTCCGGACCCCCCCCCCCTCCATTAAAGGAAGAACGGAGGGGGGGGGTCCGGAATTCAATGTGAACCGTGGATTTAAGCGCTTTATTCTGGGCCGTCCAGATTTGCGCCTGAGTTATTACCAATTCCAGACCCCCCCCCTCCATTAAAGGCAGAACGGGCGAGGGGTCCGGAATCCAATGTGAACCGTGGATTCACGCGCTCTATTCTGGACCGTTCAGATCTGCATAAATATTATCACCGATTCCAGACCCCCCCGCCTTGATTAAAAGCATAACACTAGGGGGGGTTCGGAACGCTCTGTGAACCGTTGATCAAATCACCGTGATATGGACCATTGGAAAGTGAATGTAACATAGAGCATGAGCGGAGAGATATGAGCTTGGGAAAAACTTAGGATAAATCATTTTATGGGTTTTTCTTTCAAATTTCGAAGAGATACCACCATGGGGTTTCAAACAAACTATTCTTAGGCATTTGGGACATGGTGTAGCATATTTATTAATCTTTTTTCATGGGTGGTCAAGAAAAATAAGCAACTAACCTACATGCTAACCTATCTACTAGGACTATTAACCCAGATTAGACTGTTGGGTTAAGAAATTACTCTACCTAAGGGCTATCTGACCAGGATTAGACAGTCTGGTCAGATTTATTCACAACTCTAACCTAAGGGCTATCTGACCAGGATTATACAGTCTGATCAGATTCATTCACTAACCTATCAACATTGAAAATTTAAAAGAACTTGGTCATGCTTGAAAGGTATGACCAAGTTACTATTATTGCATGGGGCTTTTGTTTCAATTCTTTTATGCCCTCTTTTATTTCTTTCTTTTTCTTTTTCTTTTCACAAATTATTTGAAGAATGAAATATCATTTGTCAACAAAATCACTAGATACAGATAATATCCAAGTCATCAACTGATTCCCATAATTTATGGGGTGATAACAGTCGCTTTCCGCGGAGCCATGGATGAAACTTGCGTTTTAGCTCTTCTGCGATAGAAATGCATATACATACATAAGTCAGTTTACTCAGAAGTTATGATCTCTGTGCGGTATGAAAATATGTTCGTTATAATGCAATGAAACTCTTACATATATTTGAAAACTCAGTACCTTTCAAAACAAACCTATCAATTCAAAATTAGAAATAAATTTATGCCGTAAAAATCCGATCTTACACATAGATTTACCCTATTTCCCCATTAATGTCATAAATTTTGGCGGTTTAAAAGTCAGTTGGCGTATGGAGTGAAAAGGCTTCCTCGAGAATCATGCAAACCTCAAAACACGGGATGTGTCTTGATTCAGCTTAATTAATCCAATCCCGCCAACGTTTATCAATTTCTCGCTATTCATTATATCATGGATTTTCTATTAACATTTTGAGTCTCCAACTCCCGAGACCGCGATGACCGAATTTGGTTTAATTAAAGGTAATTGCGGTTTAATTAATTTTATAATCATTTTATTCGCCATATCGCAAATCAGAACTTCGAAGATAAGTTTCTGGGAGATTTATATGCCGAGTTGCGAAACTGCGAGACTGCGATAACAAGGATTAATTAAGGGGGAAGGTAATCTCAGATTAAGTGATTTATTAATCATGTTATAATTACATCGTGACTTCGTGAGTCGGGGTTCAGACGCCGTAACTTTTGAAAAAGATAGTGCCGAGTTGCGAAACGCCGAGAACAACTTTAACCACGGTTAGCTTTTTTCCTTTAATCCTTGACCAGGGTTATCCCGAAAGGACCTCGTGTTCTCAGCTCTCGGGGCTGTAAAAATAAAAATTTTGGTTTGGCGAATGCCGAGGCATGAAACCTTGACGACGTCTAATCATGAGTTGAAAGATTTTACCTTGGTTACCGCTTTGAGTGAAAAATTAAAACGACTTCGCCATTTCGTGACTCGGGACGTGTGAATTCATGAGTTATAGTATCCGACCTGCGAGATCCCGAAGTAGAACAAAAAGAGGGAACATTCTTACGAAAGGTAAGACTTTCTTCGAGAGTAGAAAAATCATTGCTGCTCATATGACAAAGTTTCAGATTTGTCAATATCTTGGAGGGAAAAGAAAACCACTCTTTAGAGTTCAAGCATCAAAATGAAAATTGTGATAGGCTTAAAAAAAAAAAACAAGGGCGGATCCAACATAGGCTCCAACTAGGGATCCCGCCTTCCTGTGAGGCAGGAAGAACAGTAGACCACGTGCCAGTATTGGGTAAATGGAGTCAAAAACTCAATCAGGCGGAAAAGTTGCAAGGGAAAAGGATCGAAGGGGGGAAAAAGACTCCGTTCTTTACCTTGAGAAGTTTTTTCAAAATCAGATACTCTTTTCAAACACAGCTGTAGTCCCTTTCACAATTTTCCCTTTCCCACTACTAACGTTAGGTATGTTTTAAGACATTTGAAACGACCCTAGGAGACCCAACAGATCTTGTGTCTCTCGGCTTGCATGAAAAGAATGAGATTATATGTTTTTTAATCAGGAAGTCCCGTTTGAATTTTGGATGAGGATCAGGTTTTTTGAAAGCATTGGTTACCAGAGTAGAGTGATATTCATGTATAACATCCTTACAGATATCTCAGACATTGCTTCACTGCCAGCGATCCTGTTCAGTACCCCGATGAAGTTATCTGGCCCCTTTTACTGAATTTCCTTTCACCACTTCGGAATATATTTATGCATTTAAATGCTGAGACGAGTGAAATCATTTCTGAATTTCCTTTCATCGTCTTTTGGACTAGGTGGGGGCAATCATTTCTGAATTTCCTTTCACCACTTATCTTATAATTTACTTTTTTGAGCGCGAAGATGGGGGCAATCAGTTTTAATCAGGGTTGATATCTGCGTAAACTTTGCATTAGAGGTCTGTCAACCTACTTTGATTACTCGGTACGAACCTTCCTTTGACCTTCATGACATCTACATTTTTAGGGAGAAAAAGGAAAATAACTTTTTAAGGGAATCCTATTTGAGAAAGCTTTAATCCTCCGATGCTATTGAAAAACCTAGGAAAGTTAGGATCACTCTAAACGTTCCTTCGCTTAGCAAGGAATCAAGTAGTTGTGAAGACTCGCTTTCCTATCAAGATCTGTTTCGAAACTTACGAGGTTTAGAACAAAAACTTTTATCCCTTCATAATGACTCAGGAAGATGGTGACTTCCTAAAAGTTAGACCCGAAGATAGATAGGATACCAGATAGCGACTCATTGACTGAAAATACAGAAGTTCAAAAAGTTCGAGACTGACTCTTGTAGATATCTTTGGGGACAGTTCATTTTGACTGACCATTTTTAGATTTAGTGTATCGCTATTTTCAATAAAAAATTATCGAGCCAAGAAACAATCCTATTATCTAACATCTTAGTCTATATTGTAGTTTGAATGACGCTACCTCGGTTTCCTTTAACAGTCTTTCATAACATATGTTTTTGAGAAAGTTCCTTTTTACCTTTTCATCTCAATTTATTTGCACAATATGAAACTATTTTGGGTATCACCTGTTCTATGCCGATCCATTTCTAACACCGACCTGTAAATTACTTTTCCTGCTAGTTTTCGTATACAACTGGACTCCTGTAAAAGCAAATACGAATCTTATTGGAAATGTGTTGAGATTTTATGAACAAAAACTGAAAATCAAAAGCAAATGTTTAAATGCAAATATATGTATGTACAAAACACATATAATGAAATTTATTTATTTACGATTTTTTTTTTCGCTGGCGACTGTTACGTCATGTAATGCTTTAGATACCGCCCATTTACAGGAGCGTTGAGGACTTCGCCGTCTATATTTTCCAGAAGGAAAGAATTTTTCCCTTTCGGAGCCAAGACCCTGAATGGTCCATACCAGAGGTGGTCAAATTTACCATGCTTCACGACTTCCTCTTTTCTTTCATCCCATCTTAGCACTAAGTCACCTGGAAGGAATTCCCTATCCTTCGCCTTAAGATCGAACAATGCTTTCATATCATCTTGGTACTTTTGCATCTTTTCATCAACTTCAACTCTATGCTGCTGAACCTCAATCAGCTGGTTAATTCTCTTGGTTACGTGATTGGGTTCTTCGTTTTGATCCTACCATAACTTCATCACTGGCAGCGCTAGGTTTATAGGTAGGACCGCATCTGTCCCATAGACCATTTGAAATGGCGAAATGCCGATAGACCTTTTAGTGCTGATGCGATTTTCCCATAATGCGTATTTCAAGTGCACATGCCAAGAACTTTTATTTTCATCCAGTACTTTCTTGATTATGTTCACCAGGCTCTTGTTAGATGATTCGGCCAATCCGTTCCCCTAGGGGTAATATGCAGTGGAATGGACGAGAACAATATTATACTTCTGACAGAAGCTGATCATAGCCATAGATTTAAAGGCCTGGGCATTGTCAGTAACTATCTTTCGGGGACAACCGAATCTTGACAAAATATTGTCCTCCAAGAAATCGATCACCACCGACTCTGTTGCCCTTTTGGTTGGAATGGCTTCCACCCACTTAGTAAAATAATCTATAGCTATTAAGATCCACTTATTTTGAGCACTGGAATGGGGATTAATCTCCCCTATAAAGTCTAGAGCCCAGTGTTGAAATGGAGCTTCAGCTTTGACTGGAACGAGTGGCAGTGCATGAAGTTTCTATTTACCAACAAATATTTGACAAGGGTTGTAGGCACGCACTTTGGCATTGACGTCCGAAAAGAGTTTCGGCTAGTAATATCCTGCCCTCAAGATTTTGTAGGGTGCATATCTCCATGCATGATGTCCCCCACAAAATCCCTTATGAAATTCATCTATAACCCGCTGGGTTTCTGATTCTACTAAACAGATTAGCAGGAACCCGAGTGGATCCTTCCAATATAGCTAGCTTTCGGATATACAATATTTAACTGCATGGAGTTTTAAGGTTCTGCATTTAGATGGTGATAGTTCGTCTAGGCATCTTAGGTTCAACAAGAAAAACACTATGTCTCTGTACCATCCTGACGATAAGAACTTCTCTTTGATCTGGTTGGGACTCGTTTCTTCATCTGGTTCATTTAGGTTTGTGTCTTCGCCGCTTCCCTGCAGGAAATTGATATCAAGAGCCCTGAGATTTGATTCAGCTAAGAGTGTGTCTAGGCCTTTCCCTTTTATCAATTTGGTCGGTTTGACTTCCAAATAGAATTCTTGGATTTTAGCAAGCCATCGCCCTCTCTTTCCATCACCGTCTGGCTGTACTAGAATATCTTTCACAGAACTGGTAGGCATGTACGCGATAATTTTTGAATTTAGTACATAAGTTCTGAACGCCTTTAACGCTTTTACCATGGCATATGCCTACTTTTCTATTATGTCATACTTTAGTTCTGCGTCTCTGAGGCTCTTTCTAAAAAACACGATCGACCGTTCGAACCCTTTGTCATCCTTTTGTAGGAGCACCGCGGCGATAGTATGTTTAGAAGCAAACGAGAAGATAAGAAAATCTTTCAGATAATCTGGGCTTGCTAACACAGGTGCCTCGCTTATGACCTTTTTAATATGCGTGAATGATGCTCTGGATTCAGTCGTCCAATTTACTCCGCTATCCTTCTTCAACATTCCCGTGTTCAATTTTACAATCTCAGCGAAATTGGGGATAAACCTCCATAAAAATTTTATAGTTCCTAAGAAAGATTGAATCTCTTTTACATTTCTGGGAATATTTATAGTATTTATTGCTTCAATCCTCTTAGGATCAATCCTGATCCCATCTCTAGATACGATATGGGCCAGAATCTTACCTTCTCGCATAGCGAAATGTGATTTCTTTGGATTCAAAGATAGACCAAACCTACGAAAATTCTCGAAAGTCTGTTTCAGATGGATCAAGTGTTCTTCATCGGTTTTAGAAAAAACCATCAAATCGTTGAGGTAAATGACTACGAACTTGTCTCTTTCTCCTACAAAAGCGATGTCCATAGCGCACTGGAATGTAGCCCCTGCATTCATCAAACCAAATGACATTTTTTCATACATAAATGTACCCCATGGTGTGGTGAAAGCGGTCTTTTCCCTGTCTTGTTCATTCATGGCGATTTGGTTATAACCAGAGAAACCATCTATCATAGACATTCGGTTTGATCCAACTACTTTTTCTAGTACATGGTCCATCTTGGGCAGCGGATAATTATCTTTGAGAGATGACTTGTTTAAGTTCCGGAAATCCACACACAGTCTGATTTGCCCATTATTTTTCCTGACTGGGACTAGGTTAGCTACCCAGTCCGAATATCTCAGAGGTATGATTATTTTCACGTCCAAGAGTTTTTTAACTTCCTTTTCTATCACAGGTAACAAAATGGGGTTAATTTGCCTAAGCTTTTTCCTAAACGGTTTGACCCCAGGCTTCAACGGTATCTTGTGATCAATAATGGAAGTGTCATACGTTTTCAATTCATCATAGGACCAGGGGAAAACATCTTTATACTGTCTGATTAAGTCTCTATACTTGACCTTTACTTTGGGAGGGAGGAAATTGGATATCTTTACTACCCTAGATTCTTTTTCAGTTCCTATATCACAGTCCTCCACTTCTTCTGGTTGGGGCTGCAAAGTAGATTTCACAGGTACGTCGTTCTGATCAAAAAGTCTTTCTAAAGGAATTAAGTCTTTCAGAATCTGATTACTTTTAAGGTTCAACACACAGTGATCCACAATTTTTTCTCGGAAGGTTTCAGGGTCTTTCCCTTCTTGCATTATCCACATTGATTCATTTTGATTTTCTTGGTCAGCATGAATTTTAGAGAATTCGCCTACTGCTGTAAGGAATTTCTTGATTTGTTCGTCATCTTCAAAGACTTGCCAGTGTCGGATATTGTCTGGTATGGAGGGTTTGTATTTGATTTCAATGTGATATTTCAGTTTAAAATTCATGGGGGGGGAGAAGGTTGAAGCTTCATTTTCCAATGAATCAACATGTAGATTCTCTGCGCGAGGGATAAAATGGATATTTACGGATGAGAAAAAAATTTCCATGAGATCCCAAGCATAATTTCTATACGTTCTTAGTCTGGGATGCTTGGCTAGGTACTGTCGGTTTACTTGTTTGACTATTAATTCTGCATCACCATATACCTCCAAGTTTCTTATATTTATCTTTTTGGAAGCCTCTAATCCTAAGATCAATGCTTCATATTCACATACGTTATTAGTGTAATCTATGTCCCACTGCAAACTGTAAGAGAAAGGAACAATGAACTTACCTTCACGCGCCACTAACAACACTCCAGCACCTGCCCCTTCAGAAGATAAGGCACCGTCAAAGTACATTTTCCAGACACCAGTACTACACAGATCTTCTGTCATGAGGTTTGACTCTTCTTTCTTTGTATCGATTTCCTCTGGGAAACCATCCAGACCATCATCAAAAGACAAGATGCAATTTCCCAGATCTTGGTCTGCAATGTAGATAGGGAAGTTGTGTGGGTTTTGAGGGTCACTGACCATATATTCTAATCTTGTTTCTCTATATAAATGAGTGAACTGACCACCGAACACAGGGATTGTGGCATAAGTCATGTCTAACTGAAGAGAACCCCCCAACTTGGCTCCCCATGACCTAGATAACAACATGCCATACTTAGGGGGAATATCTGCGATAACCACATCCATCAAGATACTCTTAACTAGGACCTACGCCAGGGTAACTACCAGATCTTTTATCATCCCCATGCATTTAACCTTCCTTGAATCAAAAGAGTACAGATTTCCATAAGGTCTTGTGATTTGGAGACCCAACTTTTCCATTATAATCTTGGGCATAACATTATGGGAGGCTCTGGAGTCTAACATACAATTATGCAGCAACTGATCATATACATTCAGAGTGATATAAAAGGGAGCGATGTTGTCTTTGGACCCTTCAAAATGGGGACCAAAAGTGATGTTAGGTCTATCATCTTCCAAGTTTATGACATCAGACTGGCTTTCTATTTCAGAGACACCTATCATTTTGGTAATTTGTTTGCGATAAACAGGGTTTTTCGCTAATTCCACCAAAGGGATTGGGATCTTAATTTTGTTTAACTCATTTTCAAAACTGAAAGCTCCGCTCACCTTGTCTGTTTCTCCGGTTGAGACTTCCGAATTCTTCCTTTCTGAATTATTTGTCTGGACAACTTTATCATTCATGGTCCTAGTTGAAGACATAGCTTTATTTACGGGTTCGGTTTCCTGTGTTTGAGTTCCAACTTTTTCCACCTCGGACTCTTGAGTGCTTAATCTTCTAGTTTTTTTGTTGGGTAATAGGGTCTCGTCCGAAGGAGGCTCATAAGCTTGGCCTCTTTGAAGGATTTTCTTGGGTTGAGTCGTGGAGGTGGGCTTATTATTAGATCTTAGATTGTACTTTAGTTGAAAATCAGCCATGATTATCTCAGTTTCTGATTGAGATTCACAGATCTCGGTGTGATCACCCTCCTCACTCTCATTTGATGGCTTTGGCATATTTAGAGACTTTTCGTAGTCTTCACAAGTCAGATATGGTTGACTACAGTCATCACCGAAGTTCGTGACATCATTATCCGAATCCTCGAAGTCTTGAAAATCGTTAGCTCCTATAAATTTTTCATTCTTTAAGGGAGCTTGTATTTTTTGATCTTCCTCTTTTATTTGTCTTTGTTGATTAGGAGGGTTTTGATTTCTCTCGAAATCTTTTTTGGGGTAAGAGTCAGCCTTGGCCTGTTCGAGTTCCATTCGGGCTATTTTATTTGACAACTCCTTAATCACTCTAGCCATATCGTCCACCCTATCGTTTGAGGATCTATTGGACCCTGAAGGGCCAACTTGTTCTCTAAAGCGCTTGGTCTCTAGGTTTCCAGTCTCTACTCTAGCCTTAAGTTTACCCGAATCCATCATATTAGATTTTATCTCTACCACATCATCCTGCATACGGTTTAAGGTGGCTCCCCTTCGCTCTCGCAGAAGTAGTGCGAAATCTGGCTCGAAAGCTCCGGCGAAAGTCACTTTGGCCGTGGGTTGAGATGGTTTGACTTTAGATGGGATTTTATTGTACAATTTGTTGAATTTCTTGATGAATTCCATGACTGTTTCTGAGTTCTTTTTCTTCAAAGACCCAAATTCGGTTAGATAATAGAGATGGTCTTTTCGCTCTCCCCATTGTCTGAGGAAAGCATCTTCCAAAGCGTCATATGACAGGATAGAGGCTGCGGGTAGGATCTGAAACCAAGTTCGGACCTGAACTTCAAAATTTTGGACAAGGAGTCTCGAATATACATCCTCGTGCTCGATACCAAAGGTATCTATGAATTGGTCGAAGAAATTAATATGTTCAACAGCGGTAAGATCTCCCTCCCCGGTGAATTTTGGTAATTTTTTTATGTAGTTTTTTGGAAGATCGTGTAGGGGGACGGGCAATACTAATGGAGCATATCTGGCTGCGAATTTCGTGAAAACTCTGGGAGGTGGGGCAGGCCCTTGACCTCCACCTCCTCCTAGAGGGACACCTCCACCTCCTCCTAGTGGGACTCCCCCCCCTCCTCCTCCTATAAACCCTCCACCTCCTCCTTTGGCGGCTGCCATCGTTGTTTGTGGAAAGTTGTATAGGGGATTTTGGAAAATTAAAAGTGAATATTTATTTTCTTCGCGAAGAGGAAAGTCTGGTGAGGAAGGATAAGGAACGCGAGGACTTGGTTCCTCGGATTTTCAAGAGACGGAATCAGGAAAATCGATGGGTGTGAGAAACGAGTGTGTAACACACTCTTCAAAATTTGGTGAAGACGGGAAATTCAACTGAAGAAAAGATGGTATTTTAAGAGCCGATGAACCTCTTAGAGGGCCCTTTCCCTTGTGTGCTAAGGGGATTGTCAGATGAATCTCAGTCCTAATTTCAGAGCAGACGTGCGTTGAATCTTTAGCGTAAAAATGAGGATTGAGATAAATTGGGGGTTCGGAAGGACTCTCAGCCTTCAGTGATGGGGTTTCAAGTTGGTAAACTTCAACGGTTGGCTTAAAAGAACCTCTTGTATTTAGATTTTTTTCGGGATCGGTAACGGGCGTAATTTGCGTACCATCAGGGTTTTGTCTGGTATTCCTTCGACCGAATGCCAGCTTATTTGTTCGTGGAGTCGCCAAGTGAAAGATAAGAAGCCTTAGAAGGTCTGTACTCTTTGTTCACTATCAAAGGGTAACACTTCAACGAAAAACAAATGTCATTTTCCCAAGGAAAAATATTTCATAACTTCGTTCCCCGGCAACGGCACCAAAAAGATGTTGTTCCTGAGTCTATACTTAAGGCTTAAAAGTACAGTGTCAAGGCATCCGAAAGTGGGTAATAGGTGTGGAAGAGGGAAGAGTAAACCTTCGGTAAGGGAAACTAGGGAAGATTTCTATGTTGGTGCTGTCTATCTTCCAACTGTTCCTGGATAGTTATATCTTGTTCAATGGTTGCCCATGATTGTTCAAGTTCGGCCCGGTTAGTTGTTGTTTTAAGAATTGTGTCGAAGAGGTTTAAGGCAATGTGTGTTTGATTCAGTATTTCGGGGTCAAAGTTAGGTTGATTTGGTACAGGAACTGTCATGGGGGAATAGTAAAGGTAGGAAAGACTTTAAAAGCGATTAAGTGTTGTCTCAGTTGGTCGTATAAAGAGAACTTACGATTGCAGAAATAGAAAGTGGATGCAAATCTAAGTCTCGTTCCCGTAACTGTATTATATTTTAATAAAAAGTGTGGAGTGGGAGAAAAACATTTAGCTGTACATAACACAAGGATCCTGTCGAAGGGGAATCTCACATATAAACAGAAGAGGAAATTAGTAAGGAAATAACTGATGTATCAAAGAATATATGTAGAATTCCGAAAATGCAGATTGGTCTTACACCCACTGATAGCTGGTGCAGAGGAAAGACAATAAACAATTAAAGAAAACCCAAATTCATTCATTATAGTAGTGGTCATACTAAAGTATAACGAAGAACATCAATTATGAATATGAGTTGAAATGAAAAAATGAGATACAAGGAAGCAAACTTGTAATACAGTAGTGACGGAATTGAGAATCTCCAGATCTGCTTGTATTAACTCATAATGTAATAACTCTATTACAAACGACTCAAAAAGGTCCAACCCTGTTTATTTCTTTCTAGGATATATTTATACAATTTTTACAAAGCAGGTAGAATCTCAATAGTTGCAAAATTTCAGTTATGACCGAGAAGAGAGTGATCACTCCATTTCGCCTAGTCTGTCTTCACTTGGTGCCAGGTGTTTGTTGTCGCGCAGACTCGGTGCAGGCGATACATATATCCACAAGTTGAGATATTAATCACGATGGTTGATCTTGGCAACTGGCCTCGAATAAGTAACATTCTCGGGCTAACTGCTGCAGCCTGTCCTCCATCTGTCCATCGATGATGTCGATGGAACATAGTTGTGCGCTGGGTTTGATCATGCACCTATCAACTTGGACTATGTCCACCACGGTCATCTGAGAGATATCGACTGAATCTCTCTCTTCCTTTTCTTTCAGATCAAGTGAGATCTGTTCCACATTCATCTATATCAACGTCTCAGCATCACCTCCATTGTCGATGCCTAGTAGCTCGCCGTCTATAGAACTTAAAGACTCCTCCAAGGAATGGGTTATCTTTAGGGCTTGTTCCTTTCCCTCGATGATGTTATGCTCCCATTCCTTTAACAAAATATTTCCCCTAGTTTGTTCTGAGATGGTGAGCCTGTGAGCACCCGCGGAAACTCTGTTATTCATGGCTATCACAACCTCCTGGAAGGAGACCCGAGCCTCTCCTGCATCCCTTTCTCTAGAAGCTAGGTTCTCGGAAACCTGGTTTACCAACAGACAGTTTTCTCGGATCGCTCCCATCTTGGCGAGAAAATTCTATTGAGCTGAAGAGATTCTGCTCTGGATTTCGATTGCCTGGGATTTGAACATCTCAACGTTCATCATTCTGCTTTCGACGATCTCTACCTGAGCCCGCAACTCTTCAATCAAGTTCCTCTATTGGCCCGCCTGTATCCGACCGTCTCGGACCTCTAGCTGTGCTTGCTCAAGCTTGGTTTTGAGCACCTCTATTTCATTTTTATCAGCCAATCGGGCCTGCTCTATCTCCAAGCTCACCTGACATTTAGCATTTTCTGTGGCCGAGGCCAATCTGGCTTCAAGAGTCCTGATTAGGCGATTTTTTCTTTTGAGTTGGTTCTTTAAAAGTCCGACCGAAAATTGATTTGCCGATGCGTATGCTCCTAGCGTTCCTGCGATTTCAGTGGCGAATTGCTCATTCTTTTTATTTTTTTCGTCAGTCATAACTTTGTACTTTTTAGCAGTCGACTCTCCCTCCTGGTAGAATTCCCTTTTTACTACCACTTTTCTCTTTTTATCAAAGAAAAACTCATTCGGAGGGAGTTCTTCCACTCTTATGGGCCTCATCTCCTCATTGAATATCCATCCTTCTTCAATATTCCCCTGTGTCGACTGCAAGGGGGTGACAGAAGTGATGGGTTCCCCGATTTGTTTCGTCGATTTTCCTGGGGTGTTGACCGGGTTCTGCTTCTTTGGTGGTTCTGGAGTCTTTGTCTCGGTCTCCGGCTTCTATTTCTTTGATGAGTCCAGAGTCTTTACCTCTACTTCAGGATTCTTCGTTTGTTCCTCCTCGTCCTGGTGTTTTCCCAAGTCAGGAGTTGCATCTTTAGAACCTTCAACATCCCTCTACTTCGTCTCCGATATACCTGGATCTTCACCTCGTAATACAGTGGGGAGACAACTATGTCGGTGTTCCTGGAATTTCAATACCACGGCTCTATCCTCGGGAGCCAAGGATTGAATTCGGGCTAGAATTTCCTCATAGGACCTCGCTCCTCGGAAAATGTCATCCGAGGGTGAATTCTCATGCTCAAATATTTTGAGCCCACAATTAGCTAAATGATTGCTCACGACCCTCTGTGGATCGTTCTTCTTGTACTCGATGGAGACCAAATTTAGGTCTTCCAGGGCAGAAACCTCTGCTTTGGCATGCTTGAAATCTAATAAAGAATAATAATTCAAATGAATGGGAAAAGATGGCCAAACCTTCTTTGGGTACCCTTTTAGCTCTTTACTTACACCGCCGATTACCGTCTGTCGAGCGACCTCGCGACAAGCCATCTTGTCAGGGATGAACAATGGCAGCACATGGGGGGGAACATAAGCCTCGAAAACCCCAAGGTATGAGAATTCCGCCTCCACGTACCAGTTCACTATGCTACTCAGGTTTGTTGCTATGTTGTCTGAGATGCGGTGTGGTGGGTGACCAAAAATGGCGACATGTAAGGGCACCATCACCCAATTAAAAATTTCATACGCGAAATTGTCTTCTTTGTTTTCCCATAGCTTTTCGTGATATACATGTATGGGTTTGTCCTCGACTGGAGTCCAACCCCAGCTCATTAATGGGAAAGGTGTCATGGAACAAATTGCATCCATAATATATGCGGACATGAAGAATGAGGATGACCTCCCACCTTCCTTCTGCTCCCGATACTCAGTGACCCGTAAAAATCCGATCTTACACATAGATTTACCCTATTTCACCATTAATGTCATAAATTTTGGCGGTTTAAAATTCAGTTGGCGTATGGAGTGAAAAGGCTTCCTCGAGAATCGTGTAAACCTCAAAACGCGGGATGTGTCTTGATTCAACTTAATTAATCCAATCCCGCCAATGTTTATCAATTTCTCGCTATTCGTTATATCGTGGATTTTCTATTAACATTTTGAGTCTCCAACTCCCGAGACCGCGAGGACCAAATTTGGTTTAATTAAAGGTAATTGCGGTTTAATTAATTTTATAATCATTTTATTCGCCATATCGCAACTCGAAACTTCGAAGATAAGTTTCTGGGAGATTTATATGCCAAGTTGACTGCGATAACAAGGCTTAATTAAGGGGAAGGTAATCTCAGATTAAGTGATTTATTAATCATGTTATAATTACATCGTGACTTCGTGATTCGGGGTTCAGACGCTGTAACTTTTGAAAAATATAGTGCCGAGTGGCGAAATGCCGAGAACAACTTTAACCACAGTTAGATTTTTGCCTTTAATCCTTGACCAGGGTTATCCCGAAAGGACCTCGTGTTCTCGGCTCTCGGGGCTGTAAAAATAAAAATTTTGGTTTGGCGAACGTCGAGGCACGAAACCCCGACGAAGTCTAATCATGAGTTGAAATATTTTACCCTGGTTACAGCTTTGAGTGAAAAATTAAAATGACTTCGCCATTTCGTGACTCGGGACGTGTGAATTCATGAGTTATAGTATCCGACCTGCGAGATCCCGAAGTAGAACAAAAAGAGGGAACATTCTTACAAAAGGTAGGACTTTCTTCGAGAGTAGAAAAATCATCGCTTCTCATATGACAAAGTTTCAGAGTTCTCAATATCCCGGAGGGAAAAGAAAACCACTCTTTAGAGTTCAAGCATCAAAATGAAAATTGTGATAGGCTTAAAAAAAAAAAACAAGGGCAGCTCCAACAAGATCATTGATAAGCATTCCAAAGTATTTGAAGATATTCCCAATGGTCTCCCACCCACTCGAAATCATGATCATGAAATTCACCTAATTCCTGGGAGTGTTCCTCCTAACATTAGGCCATACAGATACCCTTATGCCCAGAAGAGTGAAATTGAGTGCATTGTTGAAGAAATGTTAGAGGTTGGCATTATTAGACCTAGCCAAATTTCTTACTCTGCACCAGTGGTAATGGTATTCAAGAAAGATAGCTCATGGCGTATGTGTCCATATTATAGAGAGCTCAACAAGATCACTATTAAAGATAAGTTTCCCATTCCCGTGATTGATGAATTGTTAGATGAACTACATGGAGAAATCTGTTTCACAAAATTGGATCTCCATCCAGGGTATCATCAGATCAGAATGAAGGAAGAATATATCCCGAAAACAACATTCCGAACTCATGAAGGCCATTATGAATTTTTGGTCATGCCTTTTGGCCTTACAAATGCACCTTCCACATTCCAAGGGTTGATGAATTCCATTTTCAAGCCCTTAAATCGAAAAATTTTGTTAGTATTTTTTGATGATATACTAATCTATAGAAAATCTTGGGAGGATCATGTGCGACATGTTGACAAGGTGCTACAACTACTAAAGGAGCAACAACTATATTCCAAACCATCCAAATGTTTCTTTGGAGTAAAAGAGGTACAATATTTGGGTCATATGGTATCTCATGAAGGTGCCAAGGTAGACCCTAACAATATTAAGGCCATGATGGACTGGTCGATTCCCAAAACATTAAAAAATCTTAGAGGATTTTTGGGTTTGACAGGTTACTACCGCAAGTTTTTTCAGAACTATGGAAGAATAGCAACACCTTTAACGACACTAACTAAGAAGGATGCATTTTCATGGACTCCAGAGGCAACTAAAGCTTTTGAACAACTTAAAGAGGTGATGTGTAAAGCTCCTGTCTTGACCACTCCAGACTTC
>ML776905.1:2413269-2462961 GCA_009831015.1 Picea engelmannii | reverse complement strand
ACATTTTCATTTTGAATCATCTTGTACTTGAACATTTAAGTGGGGTAAAAGGAGGCTTCCCCCTCGAAGAGGCTTATTATCTGAAATTATCTCTTTTTCAAGGCATTGAGTACTTTTCCTGAGGTTTTTCTATGCTATATTGATGTTTGGTTCTCAACAAAGATGGACATGAAACCAACAACTGCCTATCTCTACCGGAGTTACGGAACTTGATTCCACTCAATCAAACTCCATCAACACTCGCCATTGTAGCAAGTACTACCATTAACGCCCCTCACTCCAGTAGTAAAGGGCCATGAACCAAATTTGCTTGTGCTATATGTTCAGAATATGGCCATTATACACACCATTTCCCAGCACTGCCACGCTTTCGGCAGACATTAGCCGCAGTACGCCAAATCTTCTAGAGCGAACCCAGTCCAGCTACGTCATCCCTACCAAAAATCACTGACATCAATTATGTCACAACTTTAGTCAATGAATGTATGAGATGCCCCTGCTCTCTATGTGAATCCTTAGATCATTTTACATACCAGTGTCCTATGATCATTGAATACAGGCAACGCCAATTGACCCTGCTTCAATGACCCACAGAATCGATGGTTGACCTTACCTCGTCACTAGAGATTCTTCATCTCATTTATCCTGAACCCGAGGCCCTCCCAATGCCTCCTTGGTTCTTGGATGACTTATCCAAGGATTCACCCCCAAATCCCCCCAATTCCCCTGCTCATTTCCCTACAGAAATTTTACATCCAACTACCACAGGTACTCCTCAGTATTTCGATATTTGGTTTATGTCGAGCGAACCATCGCAATTCCATTGATATGTTCCCCCTGCTTCTTTATCACCAAGGGGAAACCACATGACACCAGTCACCGATATCACTCTTCATGACCCCTTGTATTCCCGCCACTTCCACTGTGATGAGGAAATACTCGAAGAGTTAAACACGCCTGACTACCCATAGGATGCGCTACACTACCGAGCGCTCTTCTTTCCACAGGAAGCTTCCATGCCTCCTAACCAACACCCCATATACGTGGTTGAAACCAAGGATTTTATCCCATCAGGGCATATCGACTGGTTCAACAACCCCATTCCTACCCTTCATGCTTTTGAAGAAGGCAACATGGCCAACATTTCCCCGACAATCAAAATCGACATTTCCATAAAAAATGGCATCATCGAGGAAATCACTATTGGAGCTGCTTGCACTCCTCAAGAAATCACCGCCTATAAAGCCCTCTTCCAAGAATATCGAGATATTTTTTCCTAGTCATACATAGAAATGCCTGGCCTCGATCCCTCTATCGTTGAACAACGCATTGACACCTAGCCTGACATTACACCAGTTCTTCAAAAACAACGACCACTACACCCATCCAAAGAAGCGGCCATCAAAGCCAATATTGACAAATTATGCACGACTGGGTTCATCTACCCCATCGTCTATAACTCATGGGTTTCCAACCTTGTACCCGTTAATAAAAAACAAGGCACTATTTGTGTTTGCACAGAATTTCGTGATCTCAATCATGCATATCCCAAAGACAACTTTCCAATGCCTTTCATCGATCAAATTATTGATGACTGCATAGGTCATGAGGCTCTATCCTTCATGGACGGTTTCTCTGGTTATAATCAAATCCAAATTCACCCGGCCGATTAGTACAAAACGACATTCACTACCCCTTGGGGTACTTTTGCATATCGTGTCATGCCATTTGGACTAAAGAATGCTGGTGCAAATTTCCAATGGGCTATGACATACATTTTTCATGATCTAGCTCATATCATCCTCGCATACTTGGACGACCTCACAGATCGATCCAAGAAATGCACCCAACATCTTAATGATTTACAGATCATCTTCCAATGGTGTCGTTAGTACAACATCCGCTTGAATCCCCTCAAGTGCGTATTCTGCATCACTGCAGGGTGCCTCCTCAGATTCATCGTTTCCCAAAGTGGTATTACCGTGGACCCCCTCAAAGTCCAAGCTATCACTGAAATTCCACCTCCCTGGAATCTACGTCAACTTCATAGCCTCCAAGGAAAGGGTAACTTTCTACGATGATTTGTCCCAGACTATGCCACTCGCGCACATGGTTTCCATCACTTACTACGCCACGACATCCCATTTTACTGGGATGAACATGCCCAAAAGTCATTTGATGATCTTAAAATGGCGCTCTCCAACACCCCTTTAATTAGTGCACCCGACTATAATTGCGACTATATCCTCTACATATCAACCTCAACCATCTCAGTAGCAGGAGTTCTCGTTCAAATCGGTGATGGCGATCATGAGAATGTAATTTATTACATTAGTAAAAACCTCTCAGGGCCACCCCTGAAGTATAAACATGAAGAGAAACTAGCCTTTGTAGTCATCCTCGCAGTCGAGAAACTACGTCATTACATTCTACTTCGCACAACTAAGGTTGTAGCAGATTCCAACCGTATGCAATACTTGCTCAGTCGTCGAAAAATTAATGACAAATTTTCCCAATGGATCATTATCCTTCAGGAGTACGATCTTGAATTCTCAACACCCAAGAGCAAGAAATCCCTCGTCCTCGCCGAACTTGTCATGAACTTCCCCTATGACACAACCACTGCCCTCGTCAATACCAACTTTCCCGACGAACACCTCTTTTACATCTCTTCGGATGATCCTTGGTATGGTGACCTCCTCATGTACCTCCGAAATCAAAATTTCAGTAACCACCTTTCTCGAGATGATCGTCATTGTATTCACCACCAGGACCCTTGCTACCTCCTCATCGGAGACATCTTATACCGGCGAGGGGTCAACACCATTCATCACCGATGCCTAACCATTGACAAGGTCAACAAAGTCTTGAACGCCTGCCATAGCAGCGCATGTGGGGACCATCTTTAGGGAATGTCCACTGCTCATAAGATTATCCAAGCAGGTTACTTTTGGCCTACATTGTTCCACGATTACATTCATGCTGTAAGACGATGTGAGAAATGTCAGCTTTGCGCCAACAAAGCATGAGCACCACCTACTCTCCTTCATCGAGTCATTACTTTCGGCCCCTTTTGTAAATGGGGCATCGACTTGATGACTTGTAATCCCCCTCTAGCAATGGCCACAAATACATTGTTGTCGTAGTCGATTACTTCAAAAAATGGGCAGAAGCTATGCCCACCTTCAACAATACCTCTGACACCACAGTGCGTTTTTTCTTTAACCACATCATATCCCGCTTTGGAGTACCACTCCAATTAGTTTCTGATCATGGGAGACACTTCGAGAATGAGATTTTCATTGATCTCTCATCTCAGTTAGGATTCTCCCATGAGTTTGCCTCACCATATTACCCTCAGTCTAATGGATAGCTCAAAGTAGTTAACAAGGTCCTCAAGACCATGTTACAACGCACGGTTAACAAACATAAGACCAATTGGCATCATATGTTATTTTCCGCACTATGGGATTACTGTACAACTGTGAAAATATCCATTGGTTTCACATCATTTCATCTAGTCCATATGGTTGAGGCCACTCTACCCATCGAGTGCGAAATTCCCACCTTATGCACCGCAATTGAGCTATTACCCGACACTGCTCCAATGGAGCAGTGCTTGCTGAACTTAGAGTCCTTATATGAAGATCGTCAATCTTCATTACAGAACAATGAGGAAGCTAAAAAATGATCCAAGGCCACCTTTGATTGACATGTCAACCTTTGCTCATTTCACGAAGGTGACCTCATCCTTGCTTATGATATCACTCATGATACCTTCGGTCATGGAAAATTCAAGTCACTATGGCATGGCCCATACATTATCCAACATTGCCTCACCAAAGGTTCATACATCTTGGCCTCTCCTGACGGCCTCTCTCTCAAAGAACCTGTTAATGGGTTATACTTAAAGAAATTTTATGTCTAAACGTAGCATTTCTACTTTAGGTTATTTCTTTTATTGTGTTTTTAATCTTTTTTTTCCATCCCTCACGTCTAAACTATAATTTTCTCTATTGACAGATGCTTCCTCCACTGGCTTTCCACATCGGTTACGCCAACGGCGCCAGCCGTTGGACACAAAATCTCGCTTCGACAGCTTGGGCCTTCTATACCCCCTCACATGAAATTCTCCATTCGAGCGACATATGTTTGGGTTCAACCACCAACAACCAAGCCGAATACACTATCGTTATTGGCCTCCTCACCGATGCCCAACACCATCGTATTTGTCACCTTAGTGTCTTTCTCGACTCTCAACTATTTGTTCTTCAGCTCAACAATGTGTACCGCATACACGATCCTTGCCCCTTTTGCAAATACCTGCAGGTTAGACTTTTATCTCGACATTTTGATTCCATTACATTTACACATATTCCAAGACAATTGAATCAAATAACAGATAACTTAGCTAATATTGTATTAGACTGGCATATATCACATCAAGATACCTCTACACATACATAAACATATCAACAACCTGTCATAGCATATATATATTAGACGTCATAAACAAATTAACAAAACACATGTAAACACCACATAGATCTCAAAAAGTATACTCATGTATATATAAGACGGTCCACAGTGCCATCCAAATGTTTACATACAAAAATACAAGTATCTGCAGGCCAGTGAAGCACCTCAGTACAAAATGGGCTCACCAACCTATATACAAAATTACAAAAATACATAGAGCACCACTCAAGGTGCCTCTAGAGAACCACCTCCTGCCCCTCCCTTAGGTAGTGGTCCCCCACCCACTACTGGTCCCTCCCGACTGGGAGGTAACCGTCCGGTCATAGCAGCACCTTCTACTACTACTTTTCGTACCACAGCCTACCACAGTGGCGAAATCCCCACACACTGCTCCAAGATGCCCTCATCCTTGATATGCGACCACATGCCCTCGGGCATGCCCTGTAGCACTGCCTCCAGGCGATGATGTATATCCTCAAAATCTTCTCCCGCATCCACCGAAGGAGCATGTGATGGCCCAGCACCTGGGTCATCAAACCGACGTCTCCTCACTGCTCTCTCAAGCTCAGTTGGTCTCGCCTCGACGTCCTCACGCCGACATCTCTCTCCTACCCGTGACCCTCCCAGCGGTGGTCTCTCCGACTCGTGGCAAAGAAAAATAGTCAACCATCGCCTCAGTCGTGGCTCTTGCACCCCAGGAGTGCCCAATAAAATCCTAGGGCGCAACATAGGCACCCTCTCCAAAAACAAGGCCACAAGGATGGACCCAAAGGCAAAATCTCCTGTATCAGTGGACCGACAATGGTCCATATGCCCTACCATCCTGGCATGCAGCGTAAGCCCCCAGGCAAAGTGCTCACCGACCAATACCCTCTCCATCACACACAGCTGACCACCACTAATCCGCTGAGTCGCAAGGGACCCATACACTCTCACAATCATCGCTTCTATACAACAATGCGCTAGAGCATCCATCGCCCCAATGCTCACAACAGAGCCCGACATAAATTTCGCCCATGAATAGAACCTCTAGCCCATGGTCACTAGCACCACATCCCTAGGTAACATCGGCTCTATCGGTAGGGGCGTTCCCTGAAACGAGAGCCCAGTCAAAAAATATATGTCCTCCACTGCAGTGGACCGA
Organism: Picea engelmannii; assembly: GCA_009831015.1. NCBI lineage: Eukaryota > Viridiplantae > Streptophyta > Pinopsida > Pinales > Pinaceae > Picea > Picea engelmannii. The sequence continues at coordinate 2,457,338 of ML776905.1, read as the reverse complement.
CAATGGTCCATATGCCCTACCATCCTGGCATGCAGTGTAAGCCCCCAGGCAAAGTGCTCACCGACCAATACCCTCTCCATCAAACACAGCTGACCACCACTAATCCGCTGAGTCGCAAGGGACCCATACACTCTCACAATCATCGCTGCTATACAACAATGCGCTAGAGCATCCATCGTCCCAATGCTCACAACAGAGCCCGACATAAATTTCGCCCATGAATAGAACCTCTAGCCCATGGTCACTAGCACCACATCCCTAGGTAACTTCGGCTCTATCGGTAGGGGCGTTCCCCGAAACGAGAGCCCAGTCAAAAAATATATGTCCTCCACTGCAGTGAAGGCAAGCTGCTCTCCCTGCACCATGAAACAATGTAGGTCTGGAATCCGCATCCGGATAAGGAACTACAGGAGATACTCTTGCGCCCATATCAATGGGCACTCAAAGAACTTCAACATCCCATAGGCTACCAAAGTCGCATGAACCCCCTATCCTCAATCACCATGGAATCTCTCAGCTGGGACGAATCCCTCTCTTGCTACCCAACCGACATCGTGAAAAAAGATCACTTGTAGCCACATAAAACAGTCCTAGGTCATCCACGTGGACAATAAACAACATAAAAAAGATACGTTTTACACCCGTCAACCTTGCCTCTAAGGCGTGGTTGTTTAACCCACAGGTGCGCACACATGCGTGCCTATTCAATCCACATGCACACACGTATGCACGCCTGTCCACTCCACAGGCACACACTCAGGCATGCACACGTGCATGCCTGCTCAGCCTATAGGGGCGCCTTCATGTTCCCCTATCACAAACACAGGTGCACATCAAAGTGCACCTGTCCAATACACATCCGCACACACATGCGCGACTGTGTAGCCAATAGGTGCGCACATAATGTGAGCCTTTGCCCCCCTTACAAGCACCCCCATGCGTGCCTATCCAGTGGGAAGGTGAACACTTGTGCACGCATACTTCTGGATCACCCGCGCACGTGGAGGCCCACACCCATAAAACCCCCTGTACGACCCTCCGTACAAGCTCTGCCCAAAAATGGAAACCCTACTTCTATGCAGGATGATCAGACTACTAACCTGAAGCTCACTGGTCCTCGATCGGATGCTTTGTCCTCCTGAAATATCCAAATCTCCTCTAAATACTTCTCATCCAGTCACTATAGTAGCAAGTACAAATGAGGTGGAAATGTGGGCCCTACAACTATATATAGGCCTTTTCGCCAAACTTCCACTCACCATTCCGGGAGCTCCGGGTGTCCATTCCTCAATCCATCTTCAGCCACGGGATCAACATCCTGGTATCTACATCACGACAGTCCCCGAGACTCTTTTCATCCTAATCCCCTGCGACACCATTTTTTCATACCCCGACTAGGTATGCATGCACATATTCAAAATTATCAAATAAATGTTCGTATGTTCAACTCTCTTCAGATATTGTTCATGTCGGGTATTTGGTTTTCATGTGTGTAGGTACTTGGTCATCATACATCAACACAAACCCTTCAGGTATATACTCAGCACTGGCATGTAGTCATTCCCTTTGAATCTCACTTGCATCTCTATTCACATCCTATGACATTTGCCTGTAGGATCCCCATCTCCGGCTCTGCAGTACCAACACCTCCATTTGCATCTTCAGTACTATCACCCGGTAGCACTCTTACCCACATGAGTTGTCCCATTCATAGCACCCTTTTGCGCCTTTGACACTCATGCTATTTTTCAAAACCCTTTAGGGATGGGAGTCCCGATAGTTTTCCATCATGTCAGGAATCAACCACATACTCATTTTCCTCATTTTGCTAGCTCTCCCACCAGACTCCCAGATTATCTCTTCAAGGTCCTATTTTTGACTGCACCTCCGCAGTATCATGAACCCTCCATTTCATCCATAATCAATTTTCCCATCTGCAAATTTCCCTTCATTTCACCTACCTGATACAGAAACCCACCCATGGGGCCCCTACCCTCCACTAGTTCTCCAAGAAAATTGTTCCCTACCTTGGCCAACCATATTCTATTGGGGCACCGATTTCTATATTTGTACACTCATCCCATATTATTTATTTATTGTACAGACGCCTTTTGTTTCCAACATTTACATTACCCTTTTTTTCATCACCTTTGGCAACCTTCTTCCCTTTTCTTGGCAAACGCAACCCATGTCGCCCTTGGTTGGGGCACTCCTTATCATCTACCCTTATTGACATCATCCATATCCTCTAAGTATCCCACGGGCCACTTACCTCTGCCCTTTGATTTTGTTCACTTTGTCTCACCTCTGGCACAACTTATCCCACGTCTTGTTGTCCCTCTGACACTCGACTTAGTTGAATGGTTGCGGCCACTTATACTTCGCATATACCCGCAACCAAGGGAAGTCTTGAGTCCCCATACATCTTGACTTCGACATGTACCTCCTCCAATTCCTAACCTCACCTCATAGATTTCACGAAGCCCTTTGCTTCTGGAAGTCGCGTCCCCCTTTTGTCGACATCAACACAGTTTTCCAGAAGGGCAACAATATCTTGATTCTCATTACCTATCCAATGAGAGATCTCGGATGGCATAGAGAGAACCACAATTGCTCCCTGATGTCATTGACCCCCGTAACATTCAAATTCAACACTTTCTCATGTTACGATGGGTCTTACTTTGTGACTATTGCAGTTATTTCTTATATTTGTCGAAGACCTCCGAACTAGGCTAGGTTATCAATGCCTACAAGATCTGTGATATTTCTTACAGATATCACTACCTACCGTTCAAAGTACGTTCCTCCATAGAATTGTCTTCTGCCTTTCTCATGACTACCCCCAAGGGCACTGTAGTTGTCTACATAAACACATCATTCCTCTTTTGATTTACATGACATAAGCATGGGGCATGCCCGCCTCGTTTGTACACAGTTTATTTTTACATACCTTATGGAAGGTTGGGTTCTACAGGTTCCCTTCTCCCTCCAACGGGTAAGTCTTGACAATCCCACTATTTCTCTCTCTTACAACACTCTCAGTAGAAGAAACATTGATGGATTTCGGCTATACATATGCTCCTAACCTCATCCATCAGGGGGCATCTGTTATCACTGAAATTTATTCCACAAATGGTTACAAGAATTCATCATCACAAATAGTTATGAGGTCACCCATGGACCAAAAATATCACAAAATCATTCCCAAAAGGTCAAAACTATACAACTAGTGAAAAAATTAAAGGGCGCTATGAAGACACAGGGCGGGCGTGCACATGCGTAGAACAGAAACACAAGATTTGTGCACCTGCGCACGATGTGTGACTGTTGTCACAAAAATCCACGCACTTGAGAAACGACGCATTTATGAGAGTGGTCGGCCTCCCACCCACTTCTAGTTCATCTTCCAAGTTGATTTGACACTTAAATCTGGACTGGATTTGACTGGGTGGCTGGTCAAAGACCTAGAAATGCCCTAATTAGCCTCTTTACACACTACAAACTAGTTGGACAATACCTCAAAGGAATGCTATAAAAAGGCCATGGATACACTTCATTTTTCAAGGAATTCATAGCAAAGTTATGCTGCCATTATTCTCTTGAGGGATCCTCTATCCTTACCAAGAGTATACTTGCATCATTGCATTGGGCAATCCATATCACCCCTTGAGTGGATTAGCAAAGAATTCTTTCACCATTTTCATTTTCATTTTCAAAGTTGTAAGAAGAGCTTATTTGTGGGGCCCCAAGAGCACTCCCTTGGAGGAAGAAGGGACTCACAGTCCTCTTTCTTCTCAGTGTTTTCTTTCACTAATATCAGCCTTATCTTTGGTGACATGGGTCTAATTGTTTCTTTTGTCCTTATGTCCCTATGCTCATTAATTTAGTTGTTGTTTTATTTCTTAGTTTAATTCTTAGTTGTTCTTTTGTATTTCTTTCTCTAACCCTTTTCCTTACAGCTGTCCTTCTTAGCAAACCCAACTAAGCTTGCAAACACCTCTATTTTTCTCATGAAGGTGACGAAAGAGGCGCAACATCTGTAGACTTAGAATTTGTGAAGCCTATGATTCCATTGGAATGATGCCCAGGATTTTGTCTAGGTTCATAATTTGACCACGACGCATCAGGAAGAATTTCATACATGATCCCATACTAAGCATATATGAGGTCCAATTGTTGGGATTTGAAAATAGATTCTTCCTCAGATGTTAATACAGATGTAGAAACATCCTTAAAAATATAAGGCAGTAAGGACTTAAGGAACCACTCCAACATAAACTCTAGAGGAATGTAAGCTTTAATCAACCTCTTCTATCTATGCCACTCTTGGATATGGTATGAGATATGCATGGCCTTATCTGAGCTAATGGCCAGAAATTTTTCTATGCCAACATCATAATGAACCGACAAATGGAAGTGGTTTAGAAAGACTGAAATAATATAATTAAAGTTTCCATATGTTCCCCCCGATATCTCAATGTACCATTTCATGGAAACCCCCATGAGGGTGCATTGAAATAGTCTCAAACGAATGGAATCATAATTAAGGGAATTGGATGAGCACCAAATATGAAAAGTAGTAACATGATCACATGGATCCTCACCAGTCTTTCCTTCGAATTTTGGAATGTACGAAGGAAGCTTAGTGGGGACGGGGGGGCATTATGGGTCGTGAAACATCAAGTCATTCATTAATTTTGAAAAATTTGGCAGATTAAGCATGGCCAAAAAAGGGATCTGGGGTTGCAGTGTTTGAGCCCATGCTCCCATAAAAGATTGGTATTGAGGGATTGCAATCCATCCATGGTTTTGGTATATACCATGGCCCTATCTGGTAGGGAAATATCCTCCTCCAAACTGATTCATAAGAGGTTATATGGGAACCATACTTGCAGAAGTGGTATAATGATGGTTATAAACACTGCCCCCAGCTGAAGGAGCTTCGGACTAGATGTTTCCCATAGTGTGAAACTGACTTCCTTTAGGTGGAGATCCAAAATATAGAGGGGGATTTTTCATAACAAATTTGTTTTTCGGAATCAACATGGAGGGAGGAGGGGGAAAGGATGGAAGATGGGAAGTAACATGTCCTCCCGGTTGAGTACTCCATCCAGAAAAATTGAGACCGTGAATAGACCTATAATTAAAAGGAGGTTGGCCTCCAATCATAGGATTCATTTGGGGAATATGACCTCCACCAAATGAGAGAGGAGCACATGGAGGAGCCATGCCCTTAGGTCCAAAACTAGGATTTTCATTAGTCGGTGGAATAGAGGATGAAATTTTTGATGTCATATTGGGATACCAAAATAAAAATTATTAGAGATTGAAGGTATGGACTGAGAATTGTATCCTGACATACCAAAAAGTGACCCAAAAGGGTCCATTTCTATGGGTCGAGTAGAAACCACATGCTGGGTAGTAGTAGGTACATGAATCTACGACACTCTAACCATCGCGGATGAAGGAGATGAAGGGATCCCACTAATCATGTAAGGTATAGGAGTCGAGGGACTCCATGTATCGTTCGGATTTGAGTCAGTACTCATAATTTGATACTCACAAGTTTGGGAGGTGGAGATATATGTACCACGTTTATTAACTTTATGCCTTTTAGAAAGAAACTTTGGTGAAGACTCAAAATGTGGTGGTAACTTCAACAAACAAAAAGTCTTGCGAGAAGGATGGTCTTTATCCACAATGGATTAAGACTCGAGATGTGAAACCAAATCCTAGAGCCAACTAACAATCAGAGAGCACACCAAAATAAAGCAAAAAGGCCAAATGCACAAAAATAGGATATAGTAGCTGAAAAGTGGCCTCCCTCACTAGAGTAGGTATGCCTCACCGAAGAGGGGCCTGAGACTCCCTTCAAAAGATTGGAGGTATCATAATCAATTATAATGTCCTTGTGGGATTAAAAATGTATTCAGTCATATTTCCTTGGAGAGGTAATCCTCCATAAATGTTGTGTGTTGTCCGACCCTTATCTGACTTAGGGTACCTACAGAATAACCCCTGCAAGTAATCTATGTGGCTACCTATGTTAAGAAACTATAGTCACCATAATATAACCAATGCGCAGGTGAACAGTCGTAAGTCTGGTCCACCATATGGTAAATGTAACAAAGCTTGAAATATTGAAAGCACCACCTCTCATAGAGGTAAAGGTACTAGTAAGACCCTCAAATACGAATAATACCACATAAATATATTTGACGTTGAGAAGGTATTAGAATGCTATGTATGGAACCAACTTCGTGTGACCTCGTCCTTAACTCCGGTGTGAGCGGAGCCTCCTGATGTCATTAATTATACAACGGGTTTCACCACTCCCTGGTCAGAAACATATGTTTAGTTTAATAGCCTTGGATAACTTTACTCACAAAATCCTATTCCAAGGCCCTATGTCTTATACTTGTTTATCTACCCGGAAAATAAAATCGTTTCTAATCAATTTTAGTTAATCCACATTACTTTTGATGGTGTTTGTTTACTCAATAAGTGTGGTCATGAAACTAATGGTATTATGACTCAACATATAAGTGAAGCGAATATAAAAAAACATTGCTAAGTCCTAATCATAAATTCTCAAGAGATGGTAAGCTTCTAAATGAAACTTTCAATTCAATTTCTACAATTTCATTGAAATGCAATCTTTCCACATGTGTCAAAATGAATACTAAGTAAGAGAAAATGCCATAATGCGAAATGGGCATTTTTTTTTTGTATTTTCGATATAAAGAAAAGGAAATGCAAGGAATAAATAGCAAGTTCACATATATACTGTACTACAAGCAAAAAATACAAGCCAATTAGGATACTAAGAAGTAAACACTCCGACCAATGTGCAAGGACAACCAATGAAAAAGATGATAAGAAAGAATACCGCCCAAAAATTCAACAATAAGAAGGTTTCCTATCACTCTGTAAGCACTTAACAATTAGGACATAAACCCAAGAAGATTCAACAAACAACAAACTCAGCTAGTAAGCCTAAAGAGCTGATGTACATGTCTGTTTAATAAAAAATCGTGTATGTACACACCCTACAGAAGGACAGCTCGTGTATGTACGTGTTTGTCAAGGGAAAAACCATGTATATATAGTAAAACACTACCAGGGAAAGAATTAAGCCAAGAAACTTAGATGCAAAGTAGAAATAGGCTATCAATCAATCATGATACAAGGAAAATCAAGACAATAGAGATCAAGTCAAGGAGGAAAACACTTCAAACCCCAAAATAGAATTTCAATCCCCAGTATGGTTACCAATTATGTTACGAGGAAAATATCTCTATGGCATGGGGTAAACCAAAACAAACAGAATGACATGCATAAATAAACTCTAATCCCGAGTATGCTATATAAATGAAATGCTAACAAGACAAGGTCAAGATCCTACCTCGCCCGGACATTCGATGAAGACCATCGTTGAGCACACAACTCAAAGATTTATACCTACAACTTGTCCTCAACAACCAAGATACACAAGCATATGGTGATAATATATAATGTTAGCACACAGATTATCAGAATCCATTAACATAAATGACAAATACGCCCATGGAATAATAATTCAAATATTTGTAAGATATCAATTGGATAAGAAACGAGTATTTCTATTAAAATAATCAGAAGACGTATATAGGTGACAAAATTCTATAATGATACATCTTAGAACCGAGAAACTAAGTCCCTCTAGATAGGCCTCCACCACTTCAATCCTCCACCAAAGGAAAGCTCATATAAAATATACAATGAGGTTCTCCATCACAAAGAAGGAATAACTTGGGGGATGAACAATGAGTTCAAACTTTCAAGGATAAACGGATGCAGACTCAACATGAAGTGAAATTTTTCTAGAGTATCTTTTCTCTCAAAGTTGAATTCTCTCCTCTTTCCCAAGGCTGGGATATGGCTCAATTTATACCCTTCAAATGGAACTGAAGGGTGGACTAGGATAATTTCCTGTATATGGGCAGTCAAGGATCATGGATCTCATGACACGACATGGAATCCCGACATAATTTTTATTTTTGAGCAAAAAACCTGATGTACGCGGGATGTAGTGGAGCAACCTATGTATACGCTTGTTGTCTAACTGATAGGGTGCGTATATGTGGAAAAATGTGCTTTTTGGCGCTGGAAGGTAAAAAAGGGGACTTCAATTCGACATAGGGAAATGGAAAGGCCATCCAAGCAAGTTGCATGGGGTGAGGAAATGTTTTTTGTAACAAAGACAAAGTGAAGCATTCCAAGTACCAAAACTTGTGGCTTGGTCCTTTTTTGGTTAAAGAAAAGCTTGGCTTATGCACGTATAGATTGAAAAACCTTGAAGGAGAAGTATACCTCCTTCCCATCAATGCCCAAGTCCTAAGAAAATATGTTATTTAGTTGTCTCAAGATAGTTGAATTGTACAAAAATGGGGTATTTTATCCTTCATTTCCTACTTTCCTAGATTGATTAATTTTCCTTGGTATTCTTATTTATCTTATTTTCTATCATTGGTTTGTTTGATCCATAATTTTCTTTTGAATACAATTAAAAAAATAAATTCCTCCTAGACCCCCTTTGATTACTCCTCTTTAGAAATATATCATTGTTTATAACATTTATTTATTACAATGACATGGCATATAGTGAATCACCGATATGGATATCTTCTTCTAACAATGAGACAATACATTGATTCTTCCTATATTTCTATGATTACCTTAATATAACATTCAAGTCTTAGGCTCTATAGAGGAAAATTATTGAAGCAACAAATGAATATTAACATATCTAAACTTGGTCAATTATAGGTAATTAGTCATATTAAAAGGGACCTATACACTCACACTTAACTAAATGGGTGTTTTTTAGAACATGAATCACATGGACTATATCTAGGCATATTGCACAAGGAAGTATCTTATCTATAAACAATATTATCTAAGAAAATAACACAAATAGGTTTCATTCCATGTGCATTTAAAGTAAGACTAAAATACCTCATCCACCTCCCGCTAAAAATGAAATAAAGAGAAAATCATGTTTAAAGGTAAAATCTTGGGAAAGGAATTATAGATCATGTGGCACATATAGGTATCTCCATTTGGTCTATGGAAACTTACTAGTAGCAAAGAAAGTCCTGTGATGACAGGGTGACTCCGTCAATGATATGGACACTAGTTGTGAGTGGAGCCATGCCAAAGATAAGTAATAATTTCTCTGACTTTTAACATTCTCGATGTATGAATTCCCTGTGATACTACACTAGCCTCTGGGGATAGAAAAATCCAAGGAAATGAAGTTATGTTTAAATTATTTTATAATATGACCAGGGAACCATTCATACTAGGTACAAATTCTTACTTGTCTCCTCTCAAACTTCAAAGTTCAGTGGTACCTACTAAGACTTGGTCTTGGTAGTACTTGAAGTAAAATATTTTTGTTTTTGGAACCAGTTTGATCTCAATAAGATATGATGTAGATATTCATGACTCTATTGAGTGTGTTGACTATTGGATTATTGAGGGGGGGGGGTGAATCAGTAGTAGAGAAATTTAATCCTTTTTAACCATATAATCCAAGTGTTATATCAATGAAGCATTATCATCCAATAACTGCAGATTAAATAAGCAATGAACAAATGAACAAACATACACATACACATTACAACAATATTTTATATGGAAACCCAAATCGGAAGAAAACCACATAATGATTTTTCTTATATGTCTTGAAGAATTACATTCATTGGAAGCACCAATTTCCTTTGTTTTCTAGCTGCAACTAGAAGGAGGATCCAACCCCTTAGTTTCTCAGGCTACAACCTGAGGGAAGATCCAATTCCCCAATTCTCTGGCTACAACTAGAGGGAGGCTACAACCCCCTATGTTCTCCGGCTACAACCGGAAGGTGGCTACAACCACCTGTCCTTTCCCTATCCTACCACCCTAAAGTAGTAGTAGAATGATGGAACCACTGTCAACCTGTCACTGTGATATATACCACTGTAAACCTGTACCAATAAATCTGAACCATGCATCAACCATGCATCAACCTGTACCTCAACCTATAATCAACTTGCACCATAAACAAATGCATCAACCATGCACCAACCTGTACCAAATAACCTGTAATCAACCTGTACCATAAACAAGTGCATCCAACCATGTACCAAGTATGTACCAATCATGTGTCAACTACTCATCAACTATGACTCATCAATATGTACCAACATCATCAACTATACACCTCATGTATGTGCCAACTCATCAACTACTTGTCTCAACCATGTACTCAACATGTACCTCAACCAAAATACCTAATCAATTTCATCATCCAAATATTATTTGTAGCTCTATAATAGATCTAGTTTATATGATCACATTCCTGCAAACCTTCCTTAACTTCAAAATAAGAGACTAGCATTTTCATCAAACTTTTCTTTAGTCTCACATGCCTAGTTTTGGATTAGTCAACAACCATAACTTGAAGTAATCATAACTTTGTACCTGTAATGTATAAATATATGAAACTAATACACAATGTTTTTCAGTGTTTTTTGTGCAATTCCTCCAGGTGTCACTACTTGGAACATCTCAAAAAAGGAGTTATAGAAAAAATGACATACCTTGCTGAATTCTGTCTTATTCTAGAGAGTGACCTTGTAGAGCGTGCTGCGCATGGAATATTTTTTGAACCAAACTATTACACAACATATTAAAAATGTTACCCTAACCAAAAAAATTTGCTTCACTGAATTTGGATATGTTATGAAGCATTTATGACGTTTTTACATGAAAGAACTATTTTTGACTAGTTTCAGGACTAGCCACAAACCCTATTTTCCACGGAGTGTAACTCCAAAAATACAATGAACCACAAGATGATTTTTTTACCACAGATACTTGGGTATGTTTTCTCAATGGAATACTAATTTCATGGTTTGAATCATTATATAAAAAATGTTATAGCGAAAATGGTGAGATGACTTGTAAATAACATACCTTAGAAAGCATTATCAAAAGAATTTATCCTTCCTTGCATTTCGGCCTTATTTTCTTCAACTTCCCTCATAATTTTGGCTTAAATATCCTTGGTTACCTCAGACACCTATTTTATACTCTCCAAGTAGCTTCCTTAAAAACATCTTCTAGGTCACTTGGCCCCACTTTCCTTATTTTAGGGTTAACCCACTTCTAATTTCTCCATTAAATTTATTATTGAAATAATTCATTTTGTATTCACTTTGAATTATAATACACTCATTACTTCACTTTATTATTTACCTTTTAAAATCTCTTAAACCACTTTGACTACTTTGACCTTTTGGGGCTTCTAGATGACATATGAGGGTCCTCCAACTTCGTAATGCCATAACTCTCAATCCGTGGGGAGTTATGTGACATTCCACATACCACCAGAAATGGAATGACATGTACTATCCATATAGAATAGTATTATCTGAAAATATATCATAACTCATACTATTATCCATAAAAAAAACTTGGGTCCATTACCCAAACCTGGGGTCTCCAACTTCTCATGGCCATAAATCTCTAACCATGAGGAGTTATGTGACATTCCACATACCACCAAAAATAGAATGACAAGAACTATCCATATAGGATATTTTACCTGAAAAATTCATTGTCCTTCATCTCATTATTCCACAATTAAGCATGGGTTCTCTTACTCCACAAAGTGTCTTACTGTGAGGGATTTCACCATAAGGGGACCACTTTGGAGTTCATCCATCTTTACTTCTTATCAACCATGAAAATAAAATAATGAGTCATCTTCACATCAAACAATCTTGGGTCCATTACCCAAACCTTTGTGCCGCGGGGCTTTCTTCAAGGGTCGAAAACAATGACAACCAACCTTAATCAACAATTGTTTTTCTAGCAACAACCCCTGCCCAAAATTTATTTACTTTTATTTTTACAACCTTTTTCTAGGTGAAGGAATATAGGGGGTTCTACCTATATTTCTCTCATATTTAAATCCCCTTATCTATCAAATCTTCATCCTTTACACTTGTAAATTTACTTTAAACCTATCCGACCCAAAATTTATTTGTACCATAGCTAACCGAGTTCAAAGTAAATATTCCAATCCAGCACTAATATAGGGCATGCTAGTGGAATATTTACATCTCTCATTGATACATATCATGTTGGAATAATATTTACATCTCTCTCTAATACATATCATTTTGGTGGAATATTTACATCTCTCGCTAACATCTTCCACTGATATATCGATGAAATAATCAGTTTATCTGATGATACATTGACACTCCATTATTTTTTCCCTTCACCGATATTTTTATGCGACATCTTCTTTCTCCTATGATACACTAGAAAGAGATTCTCTTCCTTCATTAGTACGCTGGTGCTCGAATATTTTCCTCTAACGCCAATACATTGATGAAGGATTTTCTTCCCTCACCGATACACCGATGACCACTTTATTCACTGATATGGTGGTGCTCCATCATATTCTCCTTTATCTAATATGTTGATGGAATATTCATTCCCTTCATTGATAAATTCAAAACATGATGTATTCTCCTCACATTAATACATTGGTGAAATATTCTTTCCCCTTTTTGATACATCGGTAGTTTGAGATCTCATCCTCACACCGATACAATAGAGAAAGATCTATGCTTCTCATAGATAGACCGACATTCCAAGATGTTCATCTAACATCGATACACCAACAAAGGAAAGACATACACCTACTGATACAGTGGGACTCATGTGCTTAGAACCACACATGTGAAGTGACATAGCATAACTTAAATCACATGTATGATTACCATTTATCTATTTTCCCACCTAAAATTTCATTTTGAAACCCCACAAATTCATCCATTCACCATTCAATAATGTTCTAACACCAAAAAATTCACATTTTCCTAAGATTCATCGAGATCACAAGAAAACCAATGCTATCACTCACATGAACCCCCCACTCAACCATCTCATGCATGTGATAGAAGTATTAATCAAGGATACATATAGAAGGAAAAGTGATAGGGATCAGATCATCAAGGTCTCATCTGGGAAGGAGGATGAAGAGGAAGGAATAAACACCCCAGGTCCTATATATGATGACACATAGTCCATGATCAACAACTAGAGAGAGATATATTGTGTGTTTATCATTCAAACCTTCCCAGAACTACTAGAAGGATATGAAAACTAGAAATATATTGTGCCATCTGTTATCACTCCAGGAAACTCTCCTACGCTGTATCTCAGAGATGCCTGGTAACTTAACCTTTTTTGTAATTATTTTCTCAATAATGGGTGTGGGTTTGGATCAATATGAATATCTAAATCACTGGATTGTATCTTCAATATAGTCTAGTTATATTCATGCAGTACAAGGACTTCAAGAGCTATTATCAGATAGGTTTGTAGATAAAATGTATAAGAAAACCAATCAATTAACTAGAACATACATAACAATATATATGATGGGTCAACCAACTAGCAAAGGATGCTTATGAATCTTGTTTAATAATCAGAAGGTAAGATGACAGTTACCATGGGACCTTTAAACATAGACAAAGAAATGATTTCAACTCATAGGTATAGAAAAAGATAAAGAGAGTTTGATAATAACAATGAAAGAAGATTGCAAGCTTAATATATTAAATAAAGTGTCTTTATCATAATAACAGTGGATTGTGGAACTCAAAATCAAACCTTTTGTTCATCAAATGTTTTGGGCTTTATAACCCTTTACAAATAGTTTCAAGATCCTAGATTACTGGATCGAATTTTGCCTAAAATAGAAAATCAATAACTAGCCCAAGAAAGTAGGCAAAGATCCTATAAACTAGGTCAATTCAAATTCTCAAATGATCTTTATGTTCTTTATATTCTTTGGCAGGTGTAGTGAGCCTTCCGAGGCTGCTGGATCTCATGTGATATGGGAGGAGTCGAACATGACACCTGTTGATAGTCAAACAACTTCATATCCTTGAAAATAGCTAACCGTTTTTTACCTTTCTGTCTTGTAGAGCACCTCCAAAACCAAAACAAACTCTTGATAATGATGTCATTAATTATCTTCCATCGATTGGAACCATTTCTGAGGCTTTTGGACAAGGAACACTTGGATCTGTGCAAAAACATTAACTTTCTTCCTTATTAGTGCTTTCGATAGCTAGAGTAGATAGAATTCAAACCAATTAGCTACAAAAAGCTCTGCTTTCGGTGGCTAATGAAAAATCGATATGTTCGCCTAAGCCACCAAAACCTGAGATTATCAAAATTTCAAAAATACCCTTTATCTTAGCTCAAAAATTCCTTAGGACCGATCTTTTTAGGCTTATGCATCTTGCTGAAAGATTGTAGGGTTACTGGATGCCTATGGTTCATTGCACTGAACTGCCACCTCTACTAGGGTATCAAGAGAAGCATGTGTCTGAGCCTGGTGTTTTGAAGACATAGCTTGTTTCCTCAAACCCCTGACCTTTTTCTTCAAGCCCTGAGCTACTCACCATAAGCTATTGTAGTCTTTTAAAATCTTGTCCTTGTTTTTATTCTCCTTTATACTTTCATGGGATAATCTTTCCAAGGATGAGTTGCTTTCTGCAAAGTTCTTTGATAGGGTTTCATACCTAGTTTCGATTACCCTTTCTAGCACTTCTTGCTCAGCTAACTTCTTCTTAAGATTCTTGATTTCCTTTGATTTACTTTGCTTCACTCGTTTTCTAGATGAGGCATCTGCAATTTATGGTTCTTGTTTTTCTTGAGGTGTAGGTGATGGAAGGTCTTCATAACTTGCTGTGTATATATCCACAAAAATAAAAATTTCATGCCCTGTGGTAACTGAATCCTCGTGCCCTATTTCAATCTGGTGCTCTTCATCGTCTGAGTCTGTGTAAGGAAGATTAAGAATGTTTTGGTTTACTGTGGATTCTTTGGCCTTTTCTTTTTCACTGTTGAAATTTAATTTCTTCCTAGTTTTGTGAAGATTAGAGGAAGGAGAGGGTTGATTAACTGGAGCTGGAGAGATATCTCTCCTCCTCCTCTTTCCACTTCTAGGAGTAGAAGACTTCTTCGAATGAGGACTCTTTTTACCTTCTGGCTGAACCTCAGTCTGGAAATCATTCCAGAACAAGAAGTAATTCCACTCTTTGCCTCTCCTTTGCAACAACTCACACACCAAAAGTTTAATCAGACTGTGGTGGGATAATATACCTGCAACTTTATTGGTCTTGGCCTTGACTTCATGAGCCATTTTGGATAAACTTCTGTGGAGAAAATAGGGCAGATTGAGTGGGTTTCTACTAGTCAAATGATTTATGAGTTTAAAATGGTAAATCATCACATTGTTATATCGCCCTTCACAAGTTATATAAACCATTATGGATTTTAGTAACTGCTACCATTTCTCTTCAAGGAAAGACACAAGAATGCCTTTCTTCCATATGAAACCCCTATGTTATGGTTTCAAATAAGACCTGAATTCAACATTCTTAGTGACAGTAGTTTTAAACCATTTTTCTCCAGTCCTGGGAAGCTCTGTCACTTCAGATATGAGGGCTTCATCTATCTCGAATTCATCCCAACCTATGATTTCTTTCTTTCCATCGAAATTGAGGGAAAAGGCCTTTGCCACCTACTGATGAGAACTCTGTAATTTTTTTGCAAAACTTATAACACCCTGCATCCCTGAACAATTGACATACCTCCGGGTGCGATTCCAAGTAACTGATGTCGTCGAGCTCTTTCCTCAGGGTTGACGCTTCTTTCTTCATTTTACACAATGCTTCCACACACCTGTGATCGAAGGAACAAATTTTGGGGGAGAGTTACACAACGTAGAGTTAGGGAGAGTCGGCTTGGATGTGACAAAATTGATAAAATTGAGGCGAGATTTAGAACATGGCACTGATTAAAAGGGATGCGGTAGAACAGTTGGTGATTTGTAGCAGTCATGGTCGATAACTGTAATGATGGAGAGTATGTAAGCATGTGGCTTGATGATACAACAATCTGAAAAGATTTGCTTATATCATACAAAGATCAGCTTTCGGTCATGAATGGTTCGTTCTCCTGTCTTTTTGGTGGCTTATTGCAATTATAAAACTTCGAACCTGACAGTTGAAACGTGTGAAAGGACTTGCTGACTCTTTCCGTGCTTTTGCGATTTCGATGGCTAAAATAGCCATGAATTCCTTTGTTTAAGACACTGAAAGATAAGGATTTCGGTGGCTAATGAACAATCGAAATGTTTGCCTAAGCCACTGAAACCTGAGATTTGAATTAGATCAAATAAAAACTAAACAAAAGTTTATTTAAACTTTATTGCATGCATAAATCTTTGAGAAATGATCTTTTAATAATTAAAAAAAAGTACCTTTCTTAAAAGACATCCTATCACCTAAAATGAAAAATCTCAATTGATTTATTTGAGGAGATAACATTGGCTCCTATTGGGGGTGAAAGCCTCCCTGTGAGGTTTCAAGAACCACAAAACCAATGCATTTCCTGAAAAATGAAAATTCAAACCTATCTACTAGTGTTTCCATTGGGCATGGAGTTATTTTGCAAAAACAAAAGATGAAAATAAAAATTACAATGACAAGGCTTTGAAGCCTTAGATAAAATAGAGTTTCAGAAAATGCACCAAACATTTCTTTACCTTCTAGACTTTGTAGAATGAAGGTGTTATTGTGTTGTACTTGAGTTATCATGAAAGGACCGGTCCACAAAGAATCGAACTTGTTGTGCTTGCCTTTATCTTGTCCGAGGGCATCCCATTTCAGAACCTAGTCACCAACCTGAAAGTCATCCACCTTTTATTTTCTTTCAAAAGTATCCTTGATCCTCTTTTGTTGAGCTTCTCATTTATCCACCAACTATTCTCTAACCTGCTGCAATTCTACCAAGTCAAGCATTCTTCTCACCATATCATTTGATTCAGTTTGTTCCTCCTAAAACAACTTAGCCACTGGTAAAACTAGATGAATGGGGAAAATGGCATCAGTTCCATAAACCAGTTTGAAGGGAGAAGTTCCTATGGATTTCTTGTTAGTTACTCTATCTGCCCAAAGAGAAAAATTTAGTTTAGAATCCTATCTCTTTTGATTCTTCTCCAACAACTTTCTGATGATTCTGACTAGACTCTTATTGGATGACTTGGCAAGGCCATTACCTTGAGGGTAGTAGGAAGTAGAGTGTACCAATTGAATGCCCATTGACGTACACATGTCAACCAATGCATCAGCTTTGAAAGATGTTTCATTGTCTGTCACTAGCCTTTTTGGGAAACCGAATCTGATCAGGATGTTCTCATAGAGAAACTTCATGACGATATGATGAGTGGCATTTCTGGTGGGGATTTCCTCTATCCACTTTGTAAAATAGTCACTGGCTACCAAGATCCATTTATGATGACCACTAGATGAAGGATTAACCTCACCTATGAAATCTAAACCCCACTACTGAAAAGGACCATTCACTACAATAGGTCTCAGGGGCAGAGATTTTAGTTGTTGTTTTCCTGTGAATCTTTGAAACTTATCACAAGATTTCACAAAGGTACACACATCTGAGAAAAGAAAAGGCCAATAATACCCAACCCTTAAGATTTTATGAGCTATGGTCTTCCAGTAATGATGGCCTCTGCAAATACTTGAATGAAACTGATGCATGACTTCAGTTGACTCTTCTTTGTCTAAACATCTTAGTAGTAAACCAGTAGGATGTTTCCAATACAAAAGATTATTATTAATGCAAAATTTAATTTCTTTGAGCTTAAGGGCTCGGGCTTGAGTCATGCTAAGTTCAGGAGAAACCTCCAACTTCTGTAAAAATTGAATAATACCTGAATACCACTCACATGAAGACAAATTCTCGGCCACCTGCTGGCTGCCATGTTTTTCTTCCACTGCTACCCCTATCTGCAAACTTGTTGAACTTTCCCCAATGAAATTTATGTCCAAAATATCACAATTCTCTTCTGTCAAAAGCTTGGCAAGGCCTTGGCCTTTTACCAGCTTAGTGGGCTTAACTTCTATGTCAAACTCAATCAACTTTGTGATCCATTTAGCTCTCTTTTCATCAATACCAGGCTGAGTCAAGACATCCTTCACAGAGGCTGAAGGAACATAGGCAACAACGTTTGCATGGAGGATATAAATTCTGAAAGCTTTTAATGACTTAATGAGAGCATAAGCTTGTTTTTCTATAGGATCATACCTTAGTTCAACATCTCTAAGTGATTTGTTGAAAAAGGCCACCGGGTGATCAAGACTTTCATCATCTTTTTGTAACAAGACTGCTGCCACTATGTCATAGGAAGCAAAAGAGAAAATAGAGAAGTTCTTGGTGTAATCCAGACTAATTAGAGTGGGGGATTCCATGATAGCCTGTTTGATATCCTGAAATGAACTTCTTTCATTGTCTATCCATTTTATCTCAGATCCCTTTTTTATCATAGAGGTTATGTGTTTCACTAACTCGGCGAAATTAGGAATAAATCTTCTGACAAAATTTATCTTACCGAGTAGAGATTGGATATCCTTCTTTAACCTTGGTATGGAAAACCTCTGAATTGCTTCCACCCGAGCTGGATCAATTTTCACTCCTTCTGCTGAAACAATGTGGCCTAGGAGATTACCCTTTTTGAGAGAAAATTGAGATTTTTTGGGGTTCAGCAAAATCCCGAATTGTCTGCATTTCAAAAATACTCTTTTCATATGCTTCAGATGCTCTTCATGACTGCTAGAATAAACTGTGATATCATCAATATAGATGAGGACAAACTTGTCCTTCTCTCCCACAAAATCTATGTCCATGGACCTCTGAAAAGTGGCCCCGAAATTCATTAGCTCGAATGGCATCTTGGCGTACATGAAGGTACCCCAAGGAGTAGTAAAGGCAGTTTTTTCTTGGTCATCAGGATGTACAGAAACCTGGTTATAGCCTGAGAAGCCATCTAGGAAAGACATGACAGTGGCCCCTGAAATTCTTTGCAGCAAGTGTTCCATCTTGGGTAGGGGATAGTTGTCTTTCTTTGAGCATTTATTTAAGTTTCTAAAATCAACGCATAACCTGATCTCACCATTTTTCTTTCTCACTATTACTAGATTTTCAATCCATTTAGAGTATCTTAATGGGATTATGATTTTGGCATCAAGGAGATTTTTGATTTCTTTTTCAATTACAAGCAATAGGAGAGGACTGATAGGTCTCAGTTTATGTTTGAAAGGGATGGTGTCTTTCTCAAGTGGAATATTATGTTGAATGAAATCAAGATCATAGGTTTTTAGATCACTGTATTTCCAGGCAAAAACATCAGCAAATTCCTTCATAATGCTGCAATATTTTGACCTCTAGTCAACAGTTAATTTAGTGGACAGATTTATGAATTTAGGATGACTTTGGCTTCCTATATTGTTCTCATGGACAAAAAGATCCTTCTCCTTCTTATAAGGTTTGTAGGGGACATTGTTTTGGTAAAAAATTATCTCAAGAGGCACCAAACCCCAAGGTATATAATTGTTGGGTAGCTGAACAATATCATGTTGACCCGTTTTTCTTTTTAGCTTAGGATTTTTGGATTCCTATACATTTTGATTTTCCTGGTCAATATGCATATCAGAAAATTCATCTACCACCTGGAGAAATCTACTAAGCTCATCATCATCTTCAAAGACTTTCCAATATTTGATATTGTTGGGAGGAATGGTCTATATTTGACTTGGATTTCATAATTCAGTCTAGGAGGCATGGGAGGAATGAACATACTAGCTAAGGAACAAAGGGAATCAACAAGATGATTCATAGCTCTGGGCATATAATAAATATCAAAAATGGAGAAAGAGTCCCTAATTTTCCATACCTCATCCCTGTAAGATTTCAACCTGACATGTTTTTCTTGGAAAGTACTATTCATTTGCTATATGATAAGATCCACATCTCCAAACACTTTTAGTCCTTTGATTCCCATATCCTTGGCAGAATTTAATCCCAATAGAAAATCCTCATAATCTGCTATATTGTTAGTAGTTTTGAAATCAAGTTTAAAAGACAAATGAACACCCTCTTTTGAAGGAGAAATCAAAACTACACCTACACCTGCCGAGTCCTTGGTACTGACACCATCAAAGAACATGCTCCACAGGGGAGTACTCTCTCCATCAGTATGCTGATAAGTAGGCTTTGTGAGCTGCAAAGGAGTTGGCTGAGAATCATCTATTTGCAGAATGCATGATACAAACTCTGGGTCTAATTCATAAATGGGATGGTTTACAGAATTCTTCCCATCACTAATGATGTAGGCAAGATGATTTTCTCTGTAAATTCTCTTTATCTCTCCTCCAAACACTGGGATTGTGGCATACAAAAAATCCATCTTCAAGGTACCTCCTATCCTTTTTCTCCATGAACATGACACGAGGAGGCCAAACTTGGGTGGGATATCAACCACTACAACATCCATTACCATGCTTCTCATTAGCATCTGGGCAAGGTTTATGACAAGGTATTTTATGAGGCTGAGGCATTTGACTTTCCTAGAGTCGAAAGAGAAGAGATCATGGTAAGGTTTCATGATGTCAAGACCAAGTTCATCCATCACTGCTTTAGGAATGAGATTGTGTGATGCTCCTGAGTCAAGCAAGTGGTGAAGGATCTTGTCATGGATATTCATGGATATGTAGAAGGGTGGACAAGAGTAATCTCGGTATTCTACCATAGGTCCTATAGTCACTGTGGGCTTGTCATCTTGAAGGTTTACGTAATCAGCAACTGGGGAGTCTTTGGTTGAAGGGAGTTCATGATAGCAGACTTGAATATGTCATTCATCATAAGTTTATCCAATGGCATAGGTATTTTCAACTTATGAATTTCTAATTCAAAATTAAATGAATATGATATTTTATCAGAAGGTTTTACCTCATTAGAAGGAGCTCTGAGGGACACCTGTTCTTTAGCTTGGGGCTGCAATTGCTTCTACTACTGTTTTGTAGGAGTGGAGGTCTTCTTTGCAGGAGAAGCAGTCTACTTGGCAGCAACATCTTTCTTTTTTCTAGGGGCAACAAGCAATGGCTTTGGAGCGACAGTCTCAGATCTTAAATTGTAACCTGGTTGATCATCTGTCTGATAAAAAGATTCTTCAATGCTTTCCTCATGAATCTAATCATCCATCTAGGCCTCCTCATAATCTGTTTGTGTCAAGAAGGAGGAATCATTTTCATCCCCAAAACAATTGATGTCATCTTCTTCTTCAACTTCATCATGAGATAGCTCCTGCTCTTCTTCTAGCACTACATTTTGGAAGGGGCCCCTGATCCTTTGGTCTTCAGCTGGATTCTTGTCTCTCTGAAGGATGTGGACCTGCTGGTTGTTCCTTATATAAGGAAATGCATTGGGATTCATGGGAGAATAGGCATTAGGCTCTTTACTTCTTGCTGGCTGCTGACTCTGAATTTTCAGTTTTGACATTTCCGAGGTCAAGTTGTCCAACAGCTTGGCCATCTTTTCCATTTTCGTATTTGAAGAAGAAGGAGGATCAACAGACGACTTATTTCTCTCAAATTTTCCTTTAAGTTTTTGATATGCCATAATGTTATATTTGACCTCGAGAGAAACGTCTTGCATTAAAGAGAGTGTGGATGACCTTCTTTCTCTAAGGATTAACAAAAAATTTGGATCAAAGGTAGAAGAGTAAGTAATCTTTGCTGATGCATTAGTTGGATTGATCTCTACTGGGATCTTGCCAGACATCTTATTGAATCTTTTGGTGAAGTCTGACACAGACTCTCCATTTTCTCTTCTTAGATTTCCAAATTCAGTAATATAATACAAGAGGTCTCTTCTTTCTCCCCAATGTTTCAAAAACACTTCATCTAATCTCTCAATACCTTCCATTGAATTTGCTAGCAGTTCCTTGAACTACTTCCTGGCTTGACCATCCAAGCTCTGCACAAAAATTCTGGTCCAAACATCTTCCTCTGAAATGTTAATATTCTCAGCATAAGCATAGAAAGATTCTATATGTTCTTCAACAATATAATCCCTAGATCCAGTAAACTTTGGAATATATTTATGATAGTCTCATGTTGGCATGGATGATAAGGGATTGGGCAACACAAGAGGGGCATACCTATTGGCTAAGATGTGCTCCATTTTTGTTAAAGGGGTAGCCATGGAAATCTTGGGGGTTGATGTAGGGGAAGAAGTTTCTGTAGATGATGGATGAGATGGGATAGGTGGGACTATGGAAAATGGTGTTCTTACTTCACTGAGGAATGAAGGGGAAGCACTGGTAGGATGACGACCCTAGAATTTGTTTCCTGAATAAGGTGGAAAGTAAGAAGCTCTGTAAAACTGACCGAGCAACACGGCCAAGTAGTCTTCACCCTTAGAGGAAAAATATTCTAAAATATCTTCAAGAACAAGCAAACTGGTATGAGTATGGAAAAAACTCTCTACAGGCTCAGTTGGTGAAGAATTCAAGGAAGAGGAAGAGTCCTCTTCTTGGATGGATTCTACAACTTCTTCTCCTAAGTTGGATATAGTAACATGCTCAGAAATAGAATCTATAACATCAAAGGAAATTGAAGGCTCATCACCCTTCAAGATTTCTAACACAATTTTAATTTTCTGAGAGCTAGAAGTTTCAGCAGAAGGGGATTCGACAAAAGGTTCTCTAGATACAAATAAGAAGTGTTTCTTGAAATACCTAGTTTATATGCTCTTGTATATTCGTAAGTTTGTCTTTGCAATGATTTTCCACTTCTGATGATCTTCTCAGTATCTGAAACTAGTGTTGCCAATGATATTTCTTGGTTTTCCCTGGTATGAGCCCTTTTCAGAGCCACTTCATTCCAATGGAGTCACTAGATAGATGGTTACAACCAAAAATGTGTCCAAAATTTGTCTATCATCAAAGTTGAATCTTGTCATCTACCAAGGAAGATGAGCTTCAGTCTCCTCTCCTCGGCAACGACGCCAATTTATTATCACTCCAGGAATCTCTCCTAGGCTGTATCTCACAGATGCCTGGTAACTTAACCTTTTTTGTAATTATTTTCTCAATAATGGGTGTGGGCTTGGATCAAGATGAATATCTAAATCGCTGAATTGTATCTTCAAGACAGTCTAGTTATATTCATGCAGTACAAGGTGTTGGATACAGAATTCACTCCTGGATTGCTAACAGGAGCAGAGCCTGACGCCCATCAATTTTATGTCACATTTGTTCATAGATGGGTGATCGAATGGCGGGAAACTCAAAATAATAGCGTTCCAACTCTGAAACTAGGCCAGGTATGCATGAGCAAGTGAGGTCTTGTGTAAACTTCAGGTAGTGAGCTGTAGTAAAGGGTGAATAGGCGGAAGACTTGTACAAGAGAAAAGAGGAGGTCTATTATAAATAGCAGGTTTCTAACAGACTGATGAAGAAGATGTCCAAATGCGATATCATCTTACATTCAAACGCAAAGCCATAGAATGCAACAATGAAACAATAAATCTTTTATCATAACATAACCGTGATAACTCATGTGACTCAGTCAATCACAAACTCTCTAAGCATAAGACGATATTTAGATGGAGTAAGAAGAATTGTCTGTCATAAAACAAGAAATCTCATATACATATGCATAAGCTAAAAGCTAGAATAAATGTTAAAACATTACAGTAGGGAGCTCTACTCAACCATCGATGCTTACAAAATACAAAGACTGAGTTTATATACTCAGGAAAATTCTCCCCACTGAGGCGTGCCTCAGTCACCCAGAACTAGGTGTCCCTTCAATCAAACTCGTACTGATATCTTTCTTTAAATGCCACCTTAACTATGCATGGCTCCTGTAAGGAGGGTAGCTGAGCTAACAAGTGTTCAACTAGCATGTGTAGACTTCTCTGTCGAGCTGAAGACTTCGACATGGCTCCTTTGAGAAAATCGATACACAGGACTTCCTCGGACAAACGGTTTTCCAGACCCTCCATTCCCCTTACTTAATGTTTGAAAGGAGGTTTCAACCACCCGCTTGATTTTCATTAATTGCTTCCTCAGGGAGTGTTCGAGACGATATGATCAAGAGCTTTGGCACTTCGCGTCTCGTGGATGGGAAGGATCCAGTACTTACTCTTCAAAGTCGAGATGCACGAAGAGGCGATAGGGCCTAATTGTGCACCACATGTCCGTGCGGGATAGACGACTGAGATCACTTTCGGCGATACTGTGGGCTCGAGTCCTGAATGCTTCTGGTGCTTTGCGTCTCGCGGTTGCGAGGAGGATGGTCCTCGTTCTTCAAAGTTACGAGGGGCAAGGAGGCGATGGAGCCCAATCGCGCACCACGTGTCCCTCTTTGATGGACGACTGAAAATGCTTCGTGGCGTCACGGGCCCCAGCTTCTATGCTTTCGGCGTTCGTGAATATGAAAAGGCCAACCTTGCTTATTGAAATCACGATGAGAAATATGCTGAGATGACTCATTCTGGTGCCACGCATCCCTCAAATCTGACGCTCCCAAACTCATCTAACACTGCAGTGGGCCCCAAGTCCTGAATGCTCTCGCTACTTCGCATATCGGGAGTTGATGGAGCTACTTTTTGCGCGTTGGAGATGCGATGAGCGAGGTGCCGAGATGGCTCTACTTGCGGCCAGGTGTCCCCTTTGGATGGACGGCTGAGATATTTTTGGTGATACATAAGCGCTATCCATTGCGCTAATCCTGGCGCAACTCTGCTAACCGCGATTACCCGCCGATCGTTGATCTTCTCTATACATGGATCCTGGCCGTTGACGACATACTTTGCTCGCTCGCTTGATTGGAAGTCGAAAAACAATATTTTTCCATGCTACGCTCAGGTGCTTCTCGTGTAACTTGCAAACCCAAATTCTCTCGATCCCAAGACAATAATTATCGCTAACACAAGGTCTTCAAGAGATATTATTAGATAGGTTTGTAGATAAAATGGATAAGAAAACCAATCAATTAACCAGAACATACATAACAATATATATGATGGGTCAACCAACTAGCAAAGGATGCTTATGACTCTTGTTTAATAATCAGAAGGTAAGATGACAGTTACCATGGGACCTTTAAACATAGACAAAGAAATGATTTCAACTCATAGGCATAGAAAAAGATAAAGAGAGTTTGATAATAACAATGAAAGAAGCTTGCAAGCTTAATATATTAAAGAAATTTTCTTTATCATAATAATAGTGGATTACAGAACTCAAAATCAAACCTTTTGTTCATCAAATGTTTTGGGCTTTATATCCCTTTACAAACAGTTTCAAGATCCTAGATTACTGGATCGAATTTTGCCTAAAATAGAAAATCAATAACTAGCCCAAGAAAGTAGGCAAAGATCCTATAAACTAGGTCAATTCAAATTCTCAAATGATCTTTATGTTCTTCAAATTCTTTGGCAGGTGTAGTGAGCCTTCTGAGGCTACTAGATCTTATGTGATGTGGAAGGAGTCGAACATGACACCTATTGACAGTCAAACAACTTCATATCCTTGAAAATAACTAATCGTTTTTTACCTTTCTGTGTTGTAGAGCACCTCCAAAACTAAAACAAACTCTTGATAATGATGTCATTAATTATCTTCCATCGATTGGAACCATTTCTGAGGCTTTTGGACAAGGAAAACTTGGACCTGTGAAAAAACATTAACTTTCTGCCTTATCAGTGCTTTCGGTAGCTAGAGTAGATAGAATTCAGACCAATTAGCGACCAAAATCTCTTCTTTCGGTGGCTAATGAACAATAGATATGTTTTCCTAAGCCATCGAAACCTGAGATTATCAAAATTTCAAAAACACCCTTTTTCTTAGCTCAAAGACGCCTTAGGACTGATCCTTTTAGGCTTCTGCATCTTGCTCAAATATTGTAGGGTTACTGGCTGCCTCTAGTTCATTGCACTTAACTGCCACCTCTAATAGGGTCTCAAGAGAAGCATGTGTCTAATACTGGTGTTTTGAAGACATAACTTGTTTCCTCAAAGCCCTGAAGTTTTTGTTCAAGCCCTGAGCTACTCTCCATCAGATGTTGCAGTATTTTACAATCTTGTCCTTCTTTTTCTTCTCCTTTATTCTTTCATGGGCTAATCTTTCCAAGGATAAGTTGCTTTCTGCAAAGTTCTTTGACAAGGTTTCATACCTAGTTTTGATTACCCTTTCTAGCACTTCTTGCTTGGCTAACTTCTTCTTAAGCTTCTTGATTTCCTTTGATTTACTCTTCTTCACTCATTTGCTAGATGAGGCATTTGCAATTTGTGGTTCTTTTTCTTCTTGAGGTGTAGGTGATGGAAGGTATTCATAACTTGCTATGTATATATCCACAAAAATAGAATTTTCACTCCCTATGGTAACTGAATCCTCGTGCCTTGCTTCAATCTGGTGCTCTTCATCCTCCGAGTCCGTGTAAGGAAGATTAAGAATGTTTTGGTTCACTGGGGATTCTTTGGCCTTTTCTTTTTTACTGTTGAAATTTAATTTCTTCTTAGTTTTGTCAAGATTAGAGGAAGGAGAGGGTTGATTAACTGGACCCGGAGAGATAACTCTCCTCCTCCTCTTTCCACTTCTAGGAGTAGAAGACTTCTTCGAATGAGGACTCTTTTTACCTTCTGGTTGAACCTCAATATGGAAATCATTCCAGAACAAGAAGTAATTCCACTCTTTGCCTCTCCTTTGCAACAACTCACAAACCAAAAGTTTAATCAGACTGTGGTGGGATAATCTACCTGCAACTTTATTGGGCTTGGAATTGACTTGATGAGCCATTTTGGATAAAATTCTGTGGAGAAAATAGGACAGATTGAGTGGATTTCTACCAGTCAAATGATTTATGAGTTTAAAATGGTAAATCATCACTATGTTATATCGCCCTTCACAATTTATATAAACCATTATGGCTTTTAGTAACTGCTTCCATTTCTCTTCAAGGAAAGACACATGAATGTCTTTCTTCCATATCAAACCCCCGTGTTCTGGTTTCAAATATGACCTGAATTCAACATTCTTAGTGACATTAGTTTTAAAACATTTTTCTCTAGTCTTGGGAAGCTCTGTCACTTCATCTATGAGGGATTCATCTATCTCAAATTCATCTCGACCTATGATTTCTTTCTTTCCATCGAAATTGAGGGCAAAGGCCTCTGCCACTTGCTGATGAGAACTCTGTAATTTTTTGCAAAATTTATAACACCCTGCATCCCTGAACAATTGACATACCTCCACGTGTGATTCCAAGTAACTGATGTCATCGAGCTCTTTCCTCAGGGTTGATGCTCCTTTCTTCATTTTACACAATGCTTTTGCACACCTGTGATCGAATGAACGAATTTCGGGGGATATTTACACATCGTAGTGTTAGGGAGAGTCAGCTCAGCTGTGACACAAATGAGAAAACTGAGATGAGCTTTAGAACGTGGCACTGATTACAAGGGATGCGGTGGAACAATTGGTGATTTGCAATAGTCATGGTCGATAACTGTAATGATGGAGAATACGTAAGCATATGGATTGATGATACAACGATCTGAAAACATTTGCTTATATCATATAGAGATCAGCTTCCAGTAGTGAATGGTTCATTCTCCTGTCTTTTCGGTGACTTATTGCAATTATAAAACTTTGAACCCTATGGTTGAAACTTGTGAAAGGACATGTTAACTCTTTCCCCACTTCTGCGATTTCGGTGGCTAAAATAACCCTGAATTCCTTTGTTTAAGCTACCGAAAGCTAAGGATTTCAGCGGCTAATGAATAGTTGAAATGTTCACCTAAGCCACCGAAACCTGAGATTTGAATTAGATCAAATAAAAACTAAACAAAATTTTATTTAAACTTTATTACATGCGTAAATCTTTGAGAAATGAGATTTTTAATTTTTTTAAAAAGTACCTTTTTTAAAAGACACCCTATCACCTAAAATGAAAATCTTGTTTGATTTATTTGAGGAGATAACACCATAGAACACTCTAGAATACCCAAAATAGCGACACATTAAATAGTGTTCCGTTGTGTTAAAGAAATATCATAGATCACGAGACATACAAATGTTGACAACATGCAGATAATCAATGAAGAATGAAATGCTATTTCTTCCTTCCATCCATCTATGCTTGCATTATGCTATCAATTTCCTATGGAATATATGTCTCTAGATGAGTACTAGGTGAAGTAATTCCCTCGCAAACCGAGAGAAATTATGAAGAATTAGTGGCTGTCATAAAATAATTTAAATATGATAGCATTCTATTACTATCTAACTAATCTAATTAGGTCTCCCTACCAATATGCACTAGCAATGATATGCAAACTATATGGAGAAAAAAATTATGCTAAAACATTTATCGTATCATGGGTTCCTCTAATACACTTGATCACCACTACTGGATAAATATTCAATTAGGATACCAAATTATCCTCTACATATGTAGAGGCAATATCAATTCAAAAAAACATGGCTTCTAGGAAGCACCCAAATGTTCACATGGCATCCTAGTATTAGACATAATATACATAACCCAAGCTTACCTAGAGATGGGTTGGTATTGGAAACCAAGTGATCTTCCCATACATGTATACTACAAATTCCTCTGTGAGAATAATCATTTATCAAACTACTATCATATATGTGAAAATTTTCTTATCCCTTTGCTTCAAGTATTGTTCTATGCCCCTTCACCATGTATGTCTGATAAAGTTATGGATGTAGTAGGAAAGGTAGGGGATTGGTACTTAATGGAGAACATAACCTACATTAGGGTATATAATGCCACCAAATCCCCTAACCTAATCCCCAATTTTATTTCCGACAAACTTATTTTTGACGAAATAACATACCAGAATTCAGTAAATGGGGTAGGTGAAACCTTAAATAGAGAAAAAACTATGATCTAGTCACCACTACTACTCTAGGGTTATGCTTATTTATTTAGAGAGTTCAAGGAGGTTTAGTTTTAGGATGAAACACTAGCCACCTTCCACTTTTTGGAATAAATATTCCACAAGCATGAACCCCTAAGGACAGTCAATAAACATTTCTAGAGCTACAAGTATAGCTAGAATTATGAGTCTAAAGCTTGGGAAGAAAAGGAAATCCAAAAAAGATAAAGGACTTATTATGAATTGATATTTAGTATGGGAAGACACTCCCAACATAAAGGTAGGTTGCAATATGAAATAGAAACCAAATATCGAAAAGAAAGAAGAAGTCAATTAGAAGCATAAAATAAGGCCAAAGTAGAAGGAGAGCAAAGAAAAAAAGTAGAAATAACAAAAATATCAGAAACAAAAGAAGAAATAGTAGTAGAAGAAAAATAGTAGAGGATAAAATAATAAGAATAAAAAACAACAAAATCATTAAATAAAATAAATTAAGAAGAACAAAGAAATAAAGAAATATCTTTCAAAGAGAAAGAAGACAAACAAAAAAGAGAGGAGGAATAAATGAAGAGAAAGGAAAAAGAAAATAAGAAAGCATATGAAGAAGCACAAGAGATATACCTAATGGATAGAAACATCCTAGGAACATATTCAACTACATGTCTAACTAAGAGACACTTTCCCCTAGGATAATCGAGATAAGGTGCGTTCATATTGTTGAAAGCTCAAAAATAAGCAAATATGAACTCTTTTAGATTTGATAAATATTCAAGAAATATTGTATAGTGAAGCATCAGGAGATTGCAGTGCTCTGGAGTGGATCCAATTTAAGTCACCATAGATAAGGTTGTCTTTGAGAAAATCATGGAATATCCCTTTGTCATTGCATCATATGGAGTGGATTTTACTGAAGCTTCTGAGCACAAAATTAGTAACATTATGAAGGAGATTGAAGAGTATAAGGAGAGAATCAAAACCCTAGTAAAAGAAGTACAATTCTATAAGAGTGATAGAAATAACATCCACGTGTTCAATATAAGTGCCGAAGGAGTAGGGAAATAATTTAATAACTTGGCCATTTTTTTTATAATGGAGCGCAGGAGTTTCAAAATAAAGCTTCTCAAATACTTGCACAACTGGAAAAAACTAAGACCAAAAACACTGAGTTTGTGGGGATAATAATGGGCTTTGATGAGATGAAAAAATAGATAGAGGACAACCCAGATGCCCCCAAGGTCCTTCCAAGGATGAATGGATAGGAAATAAAACTAAATTATGCTTCCCTTTCTAACTTTCAACAAATAGGGGAAAAAATTGAAAGGGATTTGAAGAGTTCCCTTGGTATATGCACAAGACTCCATAGGGAAAAACTCATGTTGGAACTTGGTTATGGAATAAACCGAAGATTAATGGCGAAAAGGAAAAATTCAAACTGTGCGGAAGACACAGTGATTGATATTGGGTCGAAGTGAGCAAAAGAGAAGAAAAGATGGAGAGAAGTAAGAGAAAGCAAGCCATTGGATGAGGAGATCGAGGATGACAAATCAACAAGGAAGAGGGATATTGGACAACACAACAAGTGAAAGAAGATGTCAACATATGCTTTGAAGCACTGCACGTGAAGGAAGGAAAGACAGGCTGGTGAAGCCCTGAAAACACGAGTCAAATTGACCTAGGGTTTTGGAATTTAGGGTTTTGGACACCTAGGTTTTGGCCTAAGACTGTTGATAAGATATTTTAATGTATAAATAAAGGTATAGAGAACCTGGGATGGGTTGGTTCTAGGTTGGTTGATATTTCATTGTTATTGTATGATCGAGTGAGTACTACTATGTGAGAGAGAAGTGTTGAGTGCAAGATCCTTCTGGTATTGTAAGATATTCAACTGGGTGTAAAGATCAACCCTGCAGCTGGGTGAGAAGGAAGGGGGGGAGAAGGAGTGATAAAGAGAGAGAAAGAGAGAGAAGAAGAAGAAGATCTGCTAGCTAAGAGCGCAAATAAGAACTATATACTTCCATCTTAATATATCATAAAGCATAGTTCTGTGAACATAGCTCGAGGGAGAGGGTGAACCACACATATATTGTGTTGTGTGTGATTGATTCTATGTTCTATGTCATTTGGTATGATGCTATTGTGATATTGTGTTAGATCTGAAATATAACTTGCACAGTAGGTTTAAGGAAGATAAAGGATAACTAGATGGTTGTGTGTTGTTGCTTTGAATCCACTTTGCATTCCTTCTGGTTATAGACACCTGTGTCCTGCAACCCCCTATAGCTACTTCGGGTGATACTGCATCTACTTCGCAGGTGTTTCCGAAAGGGCCATTAGTTAGGGCTTGTTGGTGCGTTGTAGAGTTTAACACTGGGTCTGCCCCTGTGCCAACAAATGGTTCCATTGCTAGGATAATAATCTTCTCGGGGGAATGCCAAGGTGGTTTCCATCAAAGATTGAGAGTCATAAGTGGATAGAAGACCAAGAAAAGGAATTCGCTGAAGCCCAAAACAAGAATCCTAATATTAGTATAGAGGATTGGTTGGGAAGATATATCTTTACTGATATACATGATATTTTCTTTGGAGGAATCCATCAGGAGCTATACGAGTGGCTATCTAGGTTAGCAGATACCCATTTCAAAGTTAGACTTAGACCACCTGTGGTTTGGACGTCGACGCTGATCAAGAAGGTCAAGAGAGTTGATAACGTCGTTTCAAGAGAAATATGTCACTGGTTTGATAGCACCATTGGAGGGTATATCACTGAGTTTGTTGTTGACAGAGTGGAATCATATAGCCAAGCAGAGAGATATTTCTTTAAGGGACCTAGAGGAAATTTTTTACATTTTATGAAGTTTAAGATCAAGATGCTATTGAATGAGAAGAACATCTTGAAGATACAGTAATCAGTCAGATCAGAAGAGATAAATGTTCAAAAATTCAGATAGCGACAATGACACAGAGGGTGGACATACGTGCAGTGGGAAAGTATTCAGAGAAGTTCACCTCGTGAACCTGTTTAAGAAGAAATACGGAGACAAAGGTTTCTACAGTGGAGAAGAGGCAGATTTGACAGACGAAGAGTATTCAGAGTCCGCTAGGACAGAGGAACCTCACCGAGAAGAGCCAGAAACTATAGGAACTGCGTCGAATACTGAAGCAAGTGTTGTTACTCCTCTTGTTGTTTCAGCAGCATTAAGTAACGAGAGTAAGCTAAGTCATCAGAATACTCAGAGAAATGGCACAAGTAGCTTAGTACCTATTCAGTCAGGAAACCTAGGAAGATCTATGGCAGATGAAATGAGGGCACATGTCTTTGGGGGAGATGGATATGAAGATCCTAATCAACACTAGTTTTTATGTGAATCTATATGGAGCATTACGAATGTCATTGACGAAGCAATTAAGAGAGCTCAGTTTAGTACTACCCTAAGGGACTGCACACTGAGCTGGTACATGAAACTTGTCCAAGGAATTTCATAGCCCGAGTGAGATCAAGAATGCGCTGGTTGCAGAATTGAAAAAACCACAATGCATTACAAAACTAAAATAAATCAAGCAAAGAGTAGATGAACCTGTGTGGGAATTCGATCAAAGGTTTAAGACCTTAATGGGTCGTTTGAATTTTAAAATCCCGGATGAGAAGAAAAAGGAATGGTTCATTGCTACCCTCTTGCCACACATCAGAGTTCCTCTAATGCAACAAAAGATCATTTCACAGGCTGAGGCATTGGATATCGCCATGAAATTAGAATAAGCCCCTATGGGAGATCCAACTCAGGTATGAGTCAAATTTTGAGTCAACTAACTAGCTTATCATTGCAGGTCGAAGATATGAAGAAGAAAAAATGGAAAGATAAAAGAGAAGAAATCTAGTGTATCAGATGCAAATAAAAGGGCCATGAAAAGGAGCACTTCCCCCTATTCCATGATTATTTTTCCTCTAGAGCTCTGATCCCTTTGAAGCAAGTTACCCTACCCTGGTGTGAGGTATGTAGAAATCAACATCGTCCTGGTGAATGTTACTATCTACAAAAATATGTCCAGACACCCACAAATCTGTATTGCACATTTTGTAAGTATGTAGGACATGATGATAGGGATTGTAGGGATTATGATCTCATGCATGAAAGGTCAAAGGATATATACAAAATTCAAGGTGAAGTACATCAATAAGGAAGTATTGCACTGTATAATTCCTGAGGAAGAGGAAACTTCAACCCTCATGGTGGATTCAGAGAAAGATGAAGAGGAGGTATGGGTTGAGGTCGAGGACATATCATTTGTTATAATTGCGCATAGCCATGACACTTGGCAAGGGAGTGTCAGAACCCTTGTACCACTTGCAACTAATGCAACTCATTCGAGCATGTTATTGAGGAATGTCCAACATTTATAGCGAAACTTCAGGAGAGACGAGGACCTCAACAGAACTAGAAAATACAACTGATCAAATTAGAACCTCACATAACAGATCCTAGAGTCTCTATTATCACTAGAGGAGGTGTTGTTACAGGAGAAGACAAAGTGATCCTAGGAAAGGCTATAGAAGAATCAAGAGTTAGGAAAGTTGTAGAGAAGACACAAGAGTTTTACCCAAGGAAAGAGAAGTAGATATTTGAGGAATCAAGAAAGGAATTTGGAAGAGATCAGGTTTCTTCATCAAAGGTTCAACCAGAAGTAAGATAATATGGAATGCCTCTAGAATTTGATCAGTCTACTTCACCTGGAGATGGAAAAGAGGTGAGTAAAATTGTTAGTTTATTTTATACGTTTATTGAGTTGATTAAAGATGAAAGAGCTATACAAGAACTACAAAATTTGGTCCGATATTATGAGATAGGAAGGGAAGATACTTTGCTAAATAAAGTAGTACATCAACTATCCAAGAAGAGAAGGAAAAATAAAGAAATACACCTTAATTCTCAGATTGGAGAGTATGATATAGACTATGTGGTCCTCGACTTAGGGTTGGAGGTCAATGTCATGAAAAAGTAGACCCAGGCATTGATTGGAAAAACTAAGTTCATCTATTCCCCTATCAGGCTTAGAATGGATAATCAACAAGCTGTAATCCCATTTGGAAGACTGGAGCATGTCCCTGTGGACATCGATGGAGTAAGGATGTTTTCAGACTTTGAGGTGATTGAGATAGTTGATGATAGTTGTCCTTACCCTGTGCTATTAGGAATTGATTGGGATTTCAATAATTCCACTGTGGTTTATTTAAAGAAAAGAAGAATGACGTTTGAAAGAGATGGCCTTAGGGTCATTACACCTTTGGATCTTGATGAAGGTCAGAGATACACAGAACCCATCAGAGAAGAAGACTGTGCATATGAACTAGAAAACATATACAAACTAACAACCATACAACATGACTGCATTAATCCTACAACGGATGGGAATTTTAGCTAGCAAAGTGACAATGCATGCTCATCGGATTTAGAAGAAGAACTGGAGAACTGGTAGAACAAAATGTACGAAGTATCTACAAGGATATGTGCTATATTAACTAGGGAAGTCTGCTGGATTGGCACAACAACAAATTTCCCACCTTTGATGGTTTAAATCATTTAGAAGCATTCTTTTTGGACTTTAAAGAAATTGTACCACTAACACAAAGATTGTTGGCAATGGATGAGGCCCTGAAATCAACTTCAGCAAGATGATGGGGGAAACACAAAAACAATATTACAGACTGGGTACAATGTCTCACTTTGATGACAATGCGATTTTCAGAGAAAGTAGTAGGGTGCAAAGTTAGATACACAGGTCAAATATGTCTGAAGGACCATGTGTGAAGTTTTGAGGAAGCCTGGAGTAACATTCCTCAAGAATAGTGGGTACACAAATTCATTAAAACACTGGACACAACTCCCATCAATTGGTATTTTCAAGAAGAACTGCGCCTCATCACTGCAACTTGGGAAGGTATGACCCAGAACTTTGTAGCTACATTCTTGTTTGAAAGTCAATAACCTACGATAGATCAAGCATTATAGGTTGTAAGACAGAAAGTGTTTGAGGAGGCATCTAGCCTTCCTGTGGAGCAAGAAGAGGATGAATGGACTATGCCTCTTCAGAAATTGCAAGGCTATTACAACATCAATGTTGATGACGACGATGATCCTAGGAATGTGAAAATCATAGAAACATAAAGATAGAGATATGTAGAAGGACTAGGAGTCGAACTGCGTTTTATTGGGAATCCCATTAAAATCCAAAAGATTAATATAAGAATGGAGGAAACACCTAAACTGGAAAACATTGGATATTACTGGGATGAGGGCACTATTGACAAGATCACGAAGTTGCTGCATGAATATTAGGACTTGTTTCTAACCAAGTTCACTAATATGAAGGGAATTAAAGGGCCCATAGGAGAAATGAAGATCCCTTTGAAACCGGATGCAAGGCTAGTCAAGAAGAGACCCTATAGATTGAACCCCAAGTATAAAGAGAAAGTCAATATTGAGCTCGACAGAATGCTGGAAGCAGGATCATAGAACCAGTCAAAGAGTCATAATGGATCAGCCATATGGTAGTCCAAGACAAGAAAATAGGAGAGATAAGAATCCGTGTGGACTTGAGGAAGATGAAGGATGCATGCTTACATGATCCCCTTCCTACACTGTTCATCAACGAAGTGTTAGATAATGTTGGAGGACAAGAGGTCTACTCCTTCACAGATGGATTTTCAGGATACCACCAGATCAGGATTGCCAAATAAGATCTACATAGGACCACCTTTTCAACAGAATGGGGATCTTACCAGTATATAGTGATGCCATTCGGATTAAGGAACGCACCAGGCATCTTTTCCAGGGTGGTGGTCGAAGCATTCAAAGAATTTTTACATAAATTTTTAGAATCCTATTTTGATGATTGGACTATCTTTAGCTTATTAAAAGATCACATTGAATGTTTAAGGATAATGTTGGATAAGTGCAGGCAATGCCAGATTGCCCTAAATCTGAAGAAGTGCATCTTTTTATCACCTTTTGGAGTTTTTCTAGGACATATTGTACGCAAGCAGGGGTTGCTGGTGGATCCCTCCAAGATCACCATTACTGTTGATCTACCTCCCCCTACTTCAGTAAGACAACTACGCACTGCGCTAGGACATACATGATACTACAGGAAGTTCACCAAGGGGTATGCACAGATAACAACACCCATGGAGAATCTTTTAAAGAAATATTTTCATTTTAAATGGACAAAAGAATGCCATCAGAGCTTCGACACACTGAAACATAAAATGGTTACTGTGCCCATTTTGGTTTTCCCAAATTGGAGTAAGGAATTTCATGTACATGTCGATGCATCCTTTATTTCCTTAGGAGCAGTGTTAGCACAACCGAGAGCCAGAGACATTGACCACCCATTAGCCTTTTCTAGAAGGAAGATATCAACAACTGAGATTAATTACACCACCACATAGTGAGAAGGATTAGCCATCTTGTATGTGCTATAGAAGTTTTGTCATTACTTGTTGGGAGGACATTTTAAGATGTTCACTGATGATTCTGTGCTTAAATACTTATTCAACAAGCCAGTGTTGGCGGGGAGAATATGCATATGACTTCTTCTATTTTAGGAATATGATTTCGAGATCGTGGTTAAGCCAGGAAGGATAAACAAAGGTCTTGACCACTTGTCGAGGTTGGAACATGGAGAAGATCCTACTAGTTTGGAGGATACACTGCCAGATGCACAATTGCTGGCCAGCAAAAAGGTTGATGATCAGTTCATGGAGATAGTACAGTTCCTGTCTATACGAATAGCACCGGGTAATTATACAATCATCCAGAAGAAACAATTGGTAGTGCGCACTGTAGACGTTTCACTTATAGCTGGACAACTATACAAGATGGGACCTGATGCTATATTGAGGAGGTATGTTATGGAAGCATAGAGTCCATTGATCCTCACAAAAGCACATGAAGGCATCACAGGAGGACACTACACAGGGAAAGAAACAACGCAGAAGATTCTTAGGTATGGCCTTTGGTGGCCTACTCTACACAAAGATGCTAAGGAATACTATAAGGCCTGTGATGTATGCGAAAGAGTTGGGAAGTCACCCATAAGAGATGAAATCCCTTTAGCACTACATCTAACCTTACAGGAATTTGCGAAATGGGCCATTGACTTCATGGGACCTATCAACCCACCAGGGAAACACACAGGAGCAAGATACATCATCACTACGACGGAGTACTTGACCATATGGGCCGAAGAAAAAGTAGTCAAGGACTATAGTGCAACCACAGTTTCACTTTTTATATTTGATGATATCATAACCATGTTCAAATGCCCAAAGATCCTTATGAGAGACCAAGGTACACATTTTATTAACAAGACTATTAAAGCCTTGACTCAAGAATTTGAAGTTCACCATAAGAAGATCACACCCTACCATCCACAAGCAAATGGGACAATTTAAGCATTCAATAAGATTTTGGAGACAACACTAATGAAGATATGTAGTAAGAATAGGGATGACTGGGATTTGAGAGTACCAACAGTATTATGGGCCTATAGAACCACTTGCAAGAAGCTGACCATGCAGACTCCCTTTAAGTTGGTCTATGGTCTAGAATTAGTTGTACCCATGGAATATTTGGTTCCTTGTCTAAGAATTGCAACCCTTACAAATATGGATGACACTGGAACTGTGTAAGAGAGGCTTGCGCAGTTGGTCGAACTAGAAGAAGACATATTTATTGTAGGATTTCACCAGCAGGTTCATAAAGAAAGAGAAAAGGCCTACCATGACAGAAACATCTAGAAGAGAGATTTCAAACAAGGATATCCGGTATTAGTATATGACAGTAAGTTCATGAAGCATCCAGGGAAGTTTAGGATGCATTGGCTTGGGCCATATGAAGTCACCTACATTACATAAGGAGGATCTATGCAGTTGAAGACACTGAATGGAGAATGGAAGGAAGGATTAGTAAATGGGAGTTGGTTGAAATTGTACTATGACAACCAGTTGCCTCACAACTCTCAGTAAAATCATAAAGAAAAGGGTTGAGGTACCATGTGCAGTTAAAACTGGGTACTAGACACATAAAACACAGTCTGCACAAGGAAGGGAAGGATAGAGCAGAAAGCACAGGCTACCCTGCATAGTCTGAAGACAAAGTGAAACAGAGGATCCATACCTGAAGTGCCTCAGAACGAGTCACATGTGAGTTTTGGGGGCTTGTTGGCCCTTGGTTATGGAAGCAAGCGAATATTAAAGGAGAAAAGGAAAAATGTGAAGTGAGTGGAAGACACAATGACTGATACTAGGTCGAAGTGAGAAAAAGAGTAGAAAAGACATAGCGAAGTAAGAGAAAGCAAGCCATTGGACGAGGAGATTGAGGATGATAGATAAAAAAGGAAGAGGGATTGTGGACAACTCAGCAAGAGAAAGAATATGTCAACAGATGCTTTGAAGCACCGCATGTGAAGTAAGGAAAGACAAGTTGGCAAAGCCCTGAAAACGTGGGTCAAATTGAACTAGGGTTTTAGACACCTAGGGTTTTGGCATTTAGGGCTTTGGACACCTAGGTTTCGGCCTAAGACTGTTGGTAAGCTATTATAATGTATAAATAAAGGTCTAGAGTACCTGTGATGGGTTGGTGATAGGTTGGTTGAGAGTTCATTGTTATTGTATGATTGAGTGAGTACTACTGTGTGAGAGAGAAGTGCTTAGTGCGAGAGCCTTCTGGTATTCTAAGATCTTTAGCTGGGTGAAATGATCAACCTTACAACTGGGTTCGTAGGAAGGAGGGGAGAAGGAGAGAGAAAGAGAGAGAAAGAGAGAGAATAAGAACAAGATCTTCTAGCTAAGAGTGTAGATAAGAACTGTATACTTCCATATTAATATATCATAAAGAACAGTTCTATGGATGTAGCCCGAGGGAGAGAGTAAACCATGTATATCTTGTGTTGTGTGTGATTGATGTTGTGTTCTCTGTCATTTGATATGCTACTATTGTGATATTGTGTTAGATCTGAAATATAAATTGTGCAATAGGTTTAAGGAATATAAAAGATAACTAGATGGTTGTGTGTTGTTTCTTTGAATCGACTTTTCATTCCTTCTGGTTGTAGACACTTGTGTCTTGCAACCCCCTATAGCTACTTCGGGTGAGACTGCATCTGCTTCACAGATGTTTTCAAAAGGGCCAGTAGTTAGGGCTTGTTGGTGTACTGTTGTAGCATTGAACCTCGGGTCTTCCCCTGTGCCAACAACTCACATTGTCAATTGAATGCCATTTGCCCCAAATTGGTGAGTTGGGTGAGCCTAGGCCAAATGAAAAAATAAAAGAAGAAATGGAAGATTCCATGTGTTACAAATAAGTGGTTGTATGGATTCCACATAGGATAACTAGTGCCATAATGAATGAACATCTAATAAAACTAGTAAAGGCTCAAAGTCTAATTTACTCTTTCCTATCCAGAATGAAAATGGATATGAAAAAACTATTACAAAACTCTATAGCAAATGTATTTGTGTTGGAATATTTTTTGTTCCATAGAATAATATCAATTTCAACATACCATGAAGTATGGGAAACATACATCATAGATAAGAGAAAAGGGAAATCATGAAATAAAATTCGAGTTGTAGATTCTAGTCTAATTTTTTTAAAGTAGGAAGAAAAAAAATAACGGAGATCAAGAGTTTGTAAGTGATACTTAGGAATTCAATAAGTCTAATAAATAGTTACCAAACTTATCTATATAAGACAAAGAGTACCCACTTAGATGGCTCTCTTTCTTTTTGTAATTTTGGAGAACTATTTTTCTTAGCAAGAAGCCATCATGGTCATTTTGTTGAGGAGGAAACTTTTTTCTAATGAATATTTACTATGGATTGTTTCTATTGGACTTATAGTTACTATGAATTCTATAAGGTTATGTTATTCATTCATAGCATTTTCTTATGTGAAAATTGTGTTTCTTACAATATGATTTCTAATGTGCTAAGATAACTAGATAGATAGATATGAATGGATTATTCAAGTAGAATTATATATGCATGTATTTATTCATGAATATATGTTATTAATCCTTGTATTGTAAAAACTATATGTTTATGGGTCATATGGAGGGGTTGGTGACATTCATATCTATTCATTTAATAGTCATTTTGTTCTCCTAGCTAGGATATATTAGATTATATTTTCTTTTATGCACTTAGCTTAGCTCATACTTGCATAAATTGTACCTTTTAATTTATTCCATCACCCATACTAACCTCATACTAGTAATGGTATCTATGATCCAGGAGGAAATCGGTGGCCACCCATCTATACCACTGGCTCAAAACAAGGGTTTCCACCTTGGCAGTTTTTCTACAGTTTTTTGAGTGCTAAACTTCTAGGACCATTTTGAGGCCCTAAATGACATTTTTTCGGCACACTAGTTCCAAAATAATTGCTTTCAACACATTATTGGACAAATGGAATATGTACTCCTATGATATACCTTTCTGATGAGGTATATAATGCACCAAACAGATATCATATGCAAAAGTTACGCCCTTGGGAAGTTGACGTACCAACTACGCCCATCAGGGCTTGCAAACCTTTTGGCGCTTCATATTCTAGGGTTAGGGTTTTGGATTTATTTATGATAAAAAGGCCTCTAGATCCTCATTTTAAAAATCATCATATTATTGCGAATGAGCATAGCCATCATATCTTTTCTCAAAGATAAGCCACCACCATTCTAGCGAGTCATTCACTCTGTAATTTTACAGTTTTTGTACATTCTCTCATTAATAAAAAATGTGCATTATTGTATCTCTCTATTTATTGTAATATTTATGTGTATCTCATAATATCTCTATATATTTCAGTATTATATCTCTTCTTTTCATTTCTTGTGTATGTCCTCGACGAGGTCAAGATATAGAGAGTTGGTTCTCATGGTAGTTTCTCTTGAGGAAACTTTCTCTCGCCAACCCAAGTGGTGTCCCATGGAAGAAGGGAAGAGAGATAGGGGAGAAGAATATCCCATCAATATTTTTCCCATGGAATCCCTTGCGCAACAAAGGAACAAGATGTTGGATAATTTTTTCCAAATATTTCAACAATTGCTGGAAATAACATGAAATTATTCATCAAGCAGTCTCTTTGGAGACACTACCCCATTCAAGGTACAATTTTATTTTGATATTCCCATATTTGAAGGTCATATCAATGCAGATGCTTTGGAAAAATGGTTAAATTTTCTAGAAGGTTATTTCTCTGTTCACAATTTTTTCGATAGAGAAAAGATCACCTTTTCACTCCTTAAGGCTCTCCCTCATGTCAAGAATTGGTAGGAAATTGTTGGCGTTCGGAAGTCACTCCTGGATTGCTAGCAGGAGCAGAGCCCGAAGCCCATCAGTTTTAATGTCACGATTTGTTTTTTAAAGAGTGATCAGATGGAGAAAGACTCAGAACAACACAATCTCAACTCGGAAACTAGACCAGGCATGCATGAACGAGTGAGGTCTCGATAAACTCCAAACAGTGAGTCGTAACAAAGGGTGAGTAGGTGGAATACTAGTACAAGAAGAGTGCAAGATCTATCACAGACATCCGATTTGTAACAGACTGAAGAAGAAATGTATTCGAACAAAAAATCCTTTTACATTCAAACACATATACCAGAGAATACAAAGATGCCACAACAAATCTTTTATCGCAACAATATTGTTAAGTCCACGTGAATCCTTCACTGTGAACCCTCCAGCAAAGATGAAACAAAGATGGGAAGGAAAGGAAATTGTATGTTATAAACCAAGAAATCTCAAACACAGAGGCATAACCAGGAAACCAGAGTATTTGCTGAAACTTTACAGTCGGGAGCTTAGCTCTACCATCGATCCCTACAAAAATGGCAAAAATGCCTACATATACTCAAAACAACAACAACGGCGGAACCAAGAAACTGCATTGAAGGCTTTGCGTCTGCATGGCTTCTGACAACACGGAGCTGCGATCTTTGAATGGTTGTGCAACTTATGGCAGATGCGATCAGTCTTCTGACAGTTTATTCGACGAATCGACGTGCTTTTAATTCATTGCGGGACATCCCCATTATGGCGGAGACGATGTCTAACCACCACCAACCGCTTCAATAACTTCTTCTTGGGATTGATAACGGCCCAGCCAACTCAGCATCTCGGGATAGGGAATACTTCTCGCACTACCACCTGGAACAACTGAATAGCTTGAGGGACGGACATGAGGGCCAGTGCGGAGGACATGGTGCATGGTAGGAGTGATGGCGAGAAGGGTAACAGGGGATGATCCGTGGCGGAAGACAACTAGGTAGACGGGGTGAAGACGGGAGAAACGGACTCGCCTTCAGGTGAGAAACTGATGTGGAAAGGAACGGGAAGCGTGGCAGGCGATGAGTGGGTGATGAGAAGAAGGGAAGGCCACGTGAGCCAGAGAGGAGGGATGAATGGGCGACACACGGCAGCAGGGGAAAGGCAGGCAGAAGGATGACATGGTGGAAGGCGGGCCCATGCGGGTTAAGGACAGGGCAGCTGAGAAGGTCGGGGCCGTACGAGGGCCGTTGATCTGGGCACCTTGATCGTAGCCGTCAGAAAGCTGCACATGGGATCTCGGACCCCCCCCCTCCGCTTAAAGGTAGAAAGGCGGGGGGGGGGGTCCGAAATGGTCTTCATCGCCGTTGATCTGGGCGCGCTCATCTGGACCATTGGAGAGGTGCGCCCCCGATCTCGGACCCCCCCCCTCGCTTAAAAATCGGAAGGCAAGGGGGGTCCAAAATTTGCTGTGCGTCGTCGATCTGGGCATGCAAATATGGACCGCCCGGTCTTTCTCACTGCTTACCACGGGCGCATTATCGCCCGAAACTTTGGACAAGTGGGTTTTAACCCATTCTTTTGTATTCTACCCCCTTAGCAAGAAATATCGCTGACATTTGGCTCCATGGGGGATAGAGTCATCCCTGTGACACTCGAAGAACTCTTCTGCAGATTAAGTGCCTTTGCTGTTGGGCTATGGAGTCATTTATTAGTCCGAAAAACAAAAAAAACAAAAGCAAAAACAATATTTACAAAACTAAACAAAACGAGCCAGCAGCGGCTCACATAAAACATTTCTTTAAGAAATGCCCATTGACTGGGCCACTAAAAACTTCCTTGCCTTCCAGATCCTGCAACCTGTAAGTGTTATTGGAAAACACATCAATGATCCTGAAAGGCCCGAACCAGAGGGCATCAAATTTACTGTGTTTTCCCTTCTCATGTCTGGGTGCATCCCACTTGAGCACCAGATCACCCTGCTCAAACTCTTTCTTCTTGTTTTTCCTATCAAAAGCCTGCTTGATCTTCTGCTGACGATGGTAAGCTCTGTCCAGGACTTGCTCTCTGATCTGCTGCACTTCAACCATCTGATGAATTATTCTGAGCATAAGATTGGGTTCCCCTTCATAGTCATGGAGAATATTTACCACAGGCAAGGCAAGTTGGGTGGGGAAAACTGCCTCAATCCCATAAACAAGCTGAAAGGGTGAGAGACCCAGAGATTTCTTCGTTGTCACTCGATCGGCCCAAAGTGCAAATTTGAGCTTTGAGTCCCAGGCCATTTTATTATCTTCTAATAGCTTCTTGATAAGCTTGATTAAACTTTTATTAGAGGATTCTGCTAGTCCATTTCCCTGAGGATAGTAGGGAGTGGAGTGAATCAGTGAAATCCCAAACTGTTCACAAAATTTGATCAGAGGCTCAGACCGAAATGGGGAAGCATTGTCCGTGAAAATTTTGCTAGGGCAGCCAAACCTAGCAATGATGTCCTCCAGGAAGCCGATGATTACTTTGTGAGAAGTGCTTCTGGTGGGGACAACTTCTATCCATTTAGTGAAGTAGTCGGTTGCTGTCAAAATCCATCGGTGCTGGCCACTTGAGGGGGGATGAATTTCCCCGATAAAATCCAATCCCCACTGCTGAAAGGGAGCTGAGACCACTACAGGTTTCAATGGCAGGGATTTGAGTTGCTGCTTCCCTGAGAATTTCTGACATTTGATGCAAGCTCTAATTTCCCTGCAGACATCAGGAAATAAGGTGGGCCAGTAGTACCCAGCTCGGAGGATCTTGTGAGCAGTGGTCTTCCAAAAATAATGGCCTCCACATAGACCGCTATGGAAGTCATCCATAAC
>ML776905.1:2394339-2407283 GCA_009831015.1 Picea engelmannii | reverse complement strand
CGGAACCAAGAAACTGCATTGAAGGCTTTGCGTCTGCATGGCTTCTGACAACACGGAGCTGCGATCTTTGAATGGTCGTGCAACTTATGGCAGACGCGATCAGTCTTCTGACAGTTTATTTGGCGAATCGACGTGCTTTTAATTCATTGCGGGACGTCCCCATTATGGTGGAGACGATGCCTAACCACCACCAACCGCTTCAATAACTGCTTCTTGGGATTGATAATGGCCCAACCAACTCAGCATCTCGGGATAGGGAATACTTCTCGCGCTACCACCTGGAACAACCGAATAGCTTGAGGGACGGACATGAGGGCCAGCGCGAAGGACATGGTGCATGGTAGGAGTGATGGCGAGAAGGTTAACAGGGGATGATCCGTGGCGGAAGACAGCCAGGTAGACGGGGTGAAGACGGGAGAAACAGACTCGCCTTCAGGTGAGAAACTGATGTGGAAAGGAACGGGAAGCGTGGCAGGTGATGAGTGGGTGATGAGAAGAAGGGAAGGCCACGTGAGCCAGAGAGGAGGGATGAATGGGTGACACACGGCAGCAGGGGAAAGGCGGGCAGAAGGATGACATGGCGGAAGGCGGGCCCATGCAGGTTAAGGACAGGGCAGCTGAGAAGGTCGGGGCCGTACGAGGGCCGTTGATCTGGGCGCCTCGATCGTAGCCGTCAGAAAGCTGCACATGGGATCTCAGACCCCCCCCCTCCGCTTAAAGNAGGGGGGTCCGAAATTTGCTGTGCGCCGTCGATCTGGGCACACAAATCTGGACCGCCCGGTCTTGCTCGCTGCTTACCACGGGCGCATTATCGCTCGAAACTTTGGACAAGTGGGTTTTAACC
Source organism: Picea engelmannii (assembly GCA_009831015.1). Classification (NCBI taxonomy): domain Eukaryota; kingdom Viridiplantae; phylum Streptophyta; class Pinopsida; order Pinales; family Pinaceae; genus Picea; species Picea engelmannii. The sequence goes on along the minus strand of ML776905.1, from coordinate 2,406,439 downwards.
CATTCTTTTGTATTCTACCCCCTTAGCAAGAAATATCGCTAACAGAAACTTACTGGGTTAAAATTTCCATAGAGGAGTCTGGAATATTTGGGGCCTATCCCACTTCGTATTTTTTCATCAATGAGGTCAAGGAGAAATATTACCCTATGGGAAACTATAATGACCAGTACATGAGATGGACCACGTTGCATCAAAAGTGGGACCAAACAATGTCAGAGTTCACAAATACCTTCCATATGTTGTGCACCAATATGGGTATCAAAGACTCTAAGAAACATCTAGTTCTGAAATACCACAGGGCTCTACACATATACATCAAAACTAAAATGGATTTTTTGGACATATCATCACTAGGAGACACTTATAGATGTGCTGTCAAAATCGAGAATAAATTTATTTAGAAAAACAAGCGGGAATTTGGGTGTGAAAATATGCAACAACCAAATCATGGTAAAGTCATGCCTAAATCACAGAATAGTAAACATCAAGACAACCAATCCTAGCCACAAGAAAATACTGGAAACATGAAGACAAAGAAGCAAACTGTGAAGTGGTGTGACTTAAACAAAATCCCTTGGAAAAACACCAATGAATGTCACTTGAAACAATCATTGGTGTCCGAGCTCAAAGAAACATAGTCGAGCCTTGACTTAGAATTTGATTCAAACAATAATTAAAGGAGACAAATAATTTATGCAGAACCGATTGCTACTGTCTCGACCACAACAATCCAACCAGAAGAGCCAGAGGATCCTTAGGAGGGGGAGCACCTTTTCCATTCACATATGTGGGTGAAGGGGACCTCGTTGCATTTTATTGTTGATAGAAGAAGCCATAAGAAACTCATCTTAGAAGAGGTCATCAAGAAGTTGAATTTACTGAAAACACAACACCCGCAACCATACAACATCAGATGGTTCCACCAGGGATGTGATCTTCTTATTAGCCAATAGTGCCTCTTGTCATACAACATAAATCCCTTCAAGGATGTGGTACTGTGTGATGTTTCCCCATTGGAAATATGTGATTTTTTGTCAGGAAAAACATATATGTGGGGGTGTTGTTGAAGAAAAGGTATGAGGAACCTTACTCAAGCATTTTCAGATCTTTCTAGGCAAAGGAAATATAGTTGGGAACGTTACCAAGGGTTTATATCCTTAAAATAGAAAAAAACAATCACTTAGACCACATGTATTAAGTACTAGGGACCAAGGCTAGTTTTATATATATTATATGTAACTGTGAAAAATAAATAAAATAAGAAGGAAATTACATAATTGTGTACATGGATAAGAGACAAGGATAAAAGAAAAATCTGAACCAAATCATCAAAATACACATGTGATACTGAAATACAAAATTTGATTATTATTGATTTAATTCTGAGATACAAAGTTGAATTCTCTTTACAAACCCCTGCAAGGATAGGGACCAAATTTATATTTAGAAGCCTCCAATGGGGACCATACAAAAAGACTCTGACAACAAAATAAAATTGAAGCTCTGGATCATCTTGCCACAAAATGTTGTCAATTGACTCTGCAAAATATTCTTTATCAGTCATGAAATTCAATTCATAAAAAAACAAGAACACATATATTGCCAAAGATAAATCATAAACCTTTAAAGACAAGATGCTGGAAAATATGATTCATTTTTTAATATTATTGACTTCAATAAGACCCTGTTGTCATCAAGATGGCTAAGCCTTCAAGTAAACTCATAATGAATTAAGAATGGAAGTATATCACAAGTACATAACAAACCTTTATAACAAAAGTTCTCCTTCTATTCTATTTTCCCTTTGTCTCTTCATTTGATTGATCTTTTCTTCTTTCTCAATAAGTTATGGTAGTTCAACTACCTTAGTTTTGTTAAGCTTAATTAGCTTAACTAATTTGTTGAGACAAATAATTAATAATATATAAATAAGGGTCTATTAAATAATAACTAAATAGGTGGGACCCCTTGTCACTACAATTTTCATTTCTTTTATAATCATCAAAACATGAAGTATAATACCCCAAATATTTAATTCAAATATCTGCCTTGTAACTCTCATCCTCATATTAATAATTAAATATTTTAATATCAACAAAATAGAACATGACTATATCCTAAAATAACATTATATCCATTCTGTCTAAAATTATATCATAAATATGTATTTGTTGTCCAAAATAATGTCATATCAAATAAAAATATTGTCCTCAAAATAAAATATCATTAATAGGATTAAAAACCATATTTGTTGTGAGAGGCATTTTGCCTCTTTCCATTGTTGCTTTCTCTTGATCCCTTTTTTGATTTATCCTGTGCAACAACCTTCAACTAATGGGAACCTTGTGGGTGGATTGCACTGATGACATGGGAGCAATCAAGAGGATACTGATTCAAAGGAGTCTTTATAATACTTGGAGGGATTAGCCACCTCTTTTTATTTATCTAATTTTGGCTAAGGGATTGCATATTTTAATATTTTGCTTTCATGAGAGGACTATATTGGAGAGACAATACGATCAAATTGGGAATTTAGGTTGATTGGCAGTGGAGGAGTGGGTCATGGAAATGACACAGTAGGCCAACCATGGTGATGAACTACAAGTTGATGAACAATGGCTTGCCAACCATCATTGGTAGGTGGTTCTGGCTGCATAGACACATGAGAGGGAACATGAATACTAGAGAAATTATGACATGGATGGAAAGGAGGCCTCTCAGGTATAGGTTGCAAAATTATTTGGCCAACTAGATTAAAGAACCTATATTGGAAAAGTTGATTTAGTTCTTGTGGATTAGTTCCAAAATGTGTCGAACATCGTGGACTTCTATGGTCTCTTTGCCAATTATTTCCTCTGTCTCTATTTGTACCTCTACCATTCCCACCTCTTCTAAATAAACTCATCCTAAATCAATATTCCAATCATATTATGAAAAAATATTAAAAATCCATGCATCGACAACCTACCTAAATAAAATAAAAAAGTGGGCTCTATCATTCACAACAAAAGCACATGCATTCCATCCATCCATCAAACTCAATAATCAATTTCCATTTGAATAGGGCTACTGGGAAGATGGGGTGTTTTGTAATGAGTGAAAAATGGTAGCATGGATGAGAACCAACCAATGAATATTGTTCAAGCAAATGCATAGGTAACTTATTTACAAAAAAAATGTATCCATATCCAAACTTTCAACACCAGTCATCATCTAGTCCGTTGATTTTCCTTGTTTTTTAAATGAATTTCATAATAACATAACATGGGATCTTTTAATTGTATTTGGGAAGGTGGTGGGCATATAATGAGCAAAAAGTGAGATAATGGATGGGAATGAGAGGATTACTATTCTATTACATGAAATAATATTTATTGAAAAACTAAAATTTCCATCATTTTCCAAAAACCTTTCTCTATTAACAATTCAAATCCAATAAACAACATTTTTTATAGTTTTCAATATAAAAGCCCAGTAAAATTTCAGGACTGTCAAACTTTACAATTTTCATTTCTCCTTTTTTCCTTTTCAACTAGCAAAAATTTTTATAAGATACTGTTAACAAAGTCAATTGGAAACAATTATAACCAGATTGCCTCAAGCCATCATGTGAGGCTGAGAAAACAACCATAAAACCATCAACCAAAATTTATACCACAACCCCAATACTTGCTACATAAACATACTGGGTTTGAAACCTCAATGAGAAAATGGTGGTCATCGTTTTTTTCTTTAAAATCATTAACTTCAGAATTGACCAAACCCCCATAGATAAATAATAAACGATCCAAGACTTCATGGATATAACCAATACTTCTTGTTGTCGAGTCATCACCATAACAAGCATCAAGACCAAAGTTCGAATTTACTAACTGACATATATCAGATAAAAAAGAGAGGCCTGGAAAAACATAAGGGATAAATATTAATAAGGGGTTTGCAAAACAAAGGAACCATTTGTTTCCATAACGAACTTTCCATAGACCTCCCATGGTGGTCGCAAGGAAAATATGCAGGTCTCACATATATTCACAAATAACACAATGATATTTTGAAAAATATACAAGTCTTCCAAGGACTATGTGGAGGGTATGGAATTACGTAGTAATCACAAAAACTTGTTTCTCTCTTTATTTCATAGAGAAGACGCTTCAAAATTTAATCACAAGAAACGAGTGAAACTAAATTTATTCACCATAATCATTTTCCAACATTGTAACATCCCTAGCCACCTAGGCTAGGCCATGCCACTCCATAAAACACTCTTACTAAGCTATGACATACAATTTTTTTTGTATTCTGATACCATTACATGAAATACTGAATTATGCATGTGAACAGATTTAAGAGGAGATAATACCAATATGCATGCAACAATATTGTAACATTCATAGCATTCTACTGTGGTAAAGCACATAACATTTCCGAATTGTATACAACAATTAAAGCATACAAAAAATCTGCAAATACACATATTCATGTGGAATAATATTAGAAATACACATGCATTATACATAGGGAAAACCCCATAAAAACAAATGCATAAATAATGATGCAACATGTAATTTCTCACAAAATTTACACTTATCTTTGGTAATAATACCACCAACTATGTGCATACCTTCAACGATCCTCCCAGCCTTATACCACACTTCTCAGAACTCTTAGTAGTGGGTCACCCCTGAGTTGGGACTAAACTCCACCCAGATAAAGGGATTCCTACCCAGGCTGATGTATCTCAGACAATAGGAACAACTCCTTCAGGTGCCAACTCAAGCTAACAATCCATAGTCTCTCATTCTCCACATGCATGTCCCACCCCAGGAAGTGTTCCCCTTCTCTTCTCAACATTCCTTCGGCTACCCCACTTCCTGTCCATGGATTCAACAACAACCCGAACAAGAAGTCTCAGAGCACTATAGCTACAGTTTGGCTCCGTCAAGAAATCAATTACCAACAATTATCGCACATGGAGAGAGTTTTTCATGGGACTAAAAACCCGCCTCTTCAATCCATAGGCTTGAAAAATCGCCTCTTCAAATCCAGGGGCCTGACAATCCACTTCTTCATTCTATCTCTTAAGTCAACCAGGTACAGGGGATGGTAGAAACAAAGTTTGGGTAAGGTACAAGTACATTTCTAGTGATAGAGAGGTTACCCTCCTCCCCAATATGAAGAGAGGATCCCTCCATGAATATCACAAAACGATGGAGTGTAATATTCCAGCTTCCCCCAATAATGACGAGCCCCCCCCAAAATACACTAAGTTTCCCAAATATATCTTCGTGTCCCCTACTGGACACTTGTTTTCATGAATCTTCATGAGTTCCACTTGTGATTCATTCCCTTCCCATAGGAATTTAGGATAACATAATTTATATCCATACCTTAGTCTTTAGGAATAATATTATAATATTCCTTTGGAATTAAGCCCTCCAACTTAGCCCCCTTTTCTAGTCTCTTATCCCCCCCTTTCCCTTCATAGTGGATTTTATCCCCTATAATCTTTATCTTGGTTGGTCTACATGCAATGATGTATTTTATTAATCATATGAGTGTTTACATATAAATAAATAGGCTCACTGGCCTTTAACATCTAGTCTCTCTAGCCTAATAATCACATAAACCTTCTGGCCTATAATATCCTGGCTCACCAACCTATAAAACACATCATATATACAAAGGATCTCTAGCCTTAAGATTGCACACTCTTCTTTTGGTATGATATTCTCGTGCACTGACTAAATGCACACAGAACCAGACCAAATATCCTGTATCATCAAATCACCAAATTATAAGCATTTTTACATTTACATTTACAATTGGGGTTCATCCTAGGGGTATTACATTCCCCTCCCCTTATTTATGCACTTTCCTGAATGCATTATATACCGTGTACAATTCAAAATTCCCCAAATGACTCCATGTGTCTGCTAATGAAGCTTGTTATCCACCTGGTTCTTTGCTTTCAAGAACTGATTCATGTATTCATATTGTAGCTGGAAGTCATTTTCTCTATTCCATAGAGTTTCTTCGAGAAAGAATTCAACTCACTGTTCCATTTGACACACCCTCATTATGACAACTACCATGCCATAAGCACTCCCGCGTTTCCTCTTCCTTGTTTCAATCACCTTTCTAGGCTCAGGTATTCCTTCACTGCTACATAGTCCTTCAACGATCCATCTTGCCAAGGATTTCACACACAAGGAGAGCACCAACTCATTATTATAACCTGACCAAGGTTCTACATTTATAAGGTTCAAGTGTCTCCAACAATAGTTGTTCTTTCCAATTATTCCAGCTATAATAAATATTATCTCACCTGTATCACCCACATACAATTTCTATGAGATATTAATATAAAAAATTCATTTTAGAAATCAAATTAATTTCATAAGGAAATCAACTTTTCCCAAAATATGAAATTCTATATCATAATGTTTCATGGTTGTTGCAATAGTATGATGTAATGTTTCTTACGACTTTCAGCAAAACCATACTGAATACCACTTTTCCTGCAATGCTTCCATATTTCATTTAGCCAAATGATTATCAATACTTCATGTACATTATACTTTCATTGCAATATGTACCAAAACCTTACAAAGTGATCTTAGACTTGTCTAGACTTATTAATTCAATCACAACTATCAAAAAATTTGTTAACTAGAATGAATTATCATTCTTTACATAGGAATTTTCAACACTTATACTTTCCTTTTCCTAGCAATTATATTCTATTTCATAAACAAAAATTTCCTGTAGTCAATGCTCATGTGATTACTTGACTTGCAACTTTCCTATTGCAATGTCTAACAACTACTGAAATGTTCTCAACTCCATGAGTTAGTAACATTTTAGCCGTTAGTATAATTATTTCCATTAGATAACATATATGCATCCATTCACAAAAAATGCATTCAAGCATAACACTTCTATCATGCATAAGTGCACCTCCACTACTTGCTATGTATGGGTGAAACTCTCAATGCACCTTTGCATCAATTTTTAAAATTATCTATATCTAAGTTATGTATCTCACCATTGGTAAATTGGAAGTCTAGCCAATGCCTTGACACATTCTCCATACACTTCCTATTTTCTTCTCAATTATTTGGATGCCTTCCTTTTCAACCCAAACACTACATCAATAATATAATTATGTGGTGTTCATTAGTGTTAGAAAAAATCTTGCATTCCAATTATTACTTAAAGGTAGGAATTTCATTGGATATTATGTGGTACATAGCCTTTCCATAACCAACCATATCATGGTCTCATACATGACTATCTTTTCTGAAATCCATTCCCATAACAGGTTCATACCTTTTATTTCTTTGGTTATTATATTATAACCAATTAACATGGCATGCGGTGATGTTAGTGTGTGCATTCAAATGATACAAATATTTTATAATTATTACATGCCTCCAACCTTTACCACACCTAGTGGTATTTTATTCACATTAATGCATTCCACTAAAATAATAAGGTGATTTTATAAACAAATCTGGCTGAGGAAATTCTTACCTAAATTCCCTTCATCAGTTATGTAATAAGAGTTTCCATAAGGTGATTTTAATAAAATCATACCTTCATAGTTTCCATTAAATGAATTTCATATTTCCTAGATAGATGAATCAAAAGAATCTCTCATGCATCACTTATCAACCTTATAATCAACACTTCAACTTTATGTTTCTTCTTTCCATATGCAACAACACTTGCATTCATGCAATAATTATATCTTTCTTGAGAACTTATCCATCCCAACCAATCCCGATCAATTTAATTTTTTTATCCATGTACTATGTTGATATTAACCTTCAGTATTCATTTATTTCCTCGATCCATCTAACCCATCTCACACTTGGACAAATTATAATTCCAATCATGTTGTCTTATAGACTTTAGATCTTCAACATCCATTTACTTTTCGGGACTGAACTACTTCATCCCTTTCCCGATTGAATAATTTAGCACTTGATTTTTCTTGCACCATTCTCTTATCTTTTCTTACCCACCTACCCTCAAACTTGACTTGCATAGCCAATATCTAGCATACTATAAGGATGCACATATTCCTTCTTCACCAAAATAATAGAATTAACTGGAAGTAATTAACACTTCTTTTAATTGTCATCATAATTTCTAGTGATACTTCCATCCTCCGAGAATGTCACTCATGGATCTATTCCACTTGATATGGATTCTTGTCAGGTACCATCTCTTTTTCATTCTATACCAAGCGTAGAACCATTTTCTTCTTCATGGTTCCTTATTGATTTCTCTTTAGAAATTAATTTAATTTTTAATTTCTTCTTGACTTGATATCTCCATGCTATTGTGGAAACACATTGGACACTTTTGGAATGCATAAAAAATCCTCTACTATTTTTGTTGTATCCCCTGGAGTGTTTTCATGCATCCCTATTAGCTTGATATCTACCTCATGATTTATTCTTCCATTATCTTAATATGTTCAAGGACTTGAATCCATCCTAGAATCTTTTTTGTCTACTTTGCATACTTGTAACCATATATTATGCTGACATTAATTTTGAGCATTCCACTATTACTTGCATCCCTCTGATCTAACTTGTACATGAACAAATTACAATTCCAGTCATTCTCTCTGATTAACCTTGGATATTTAACACCAATTTCTTTATTGAAGCAAATTGATTTATCCTTTCCTTGATTGAACATATCCACACTTGGATTTTATTAATGAACCATTAATTCCTCTTGTCTTGACCCATCTGATTTCAACTTGTGTTGCATAATAAACTTCTATCATGCCATATTGATGCACCTATTCCTTCTTATCCATGTTTGATTTATTTTGTATTAAAGTTGCAATGTACCATGTCAATGCACTTATCTCTTGGGAATGTACTCAACATTCCTTCCCATTGTTTTCACAGTTCCCCGAATGTTGCAAAAGACTATGTATAACTTGTTTTCCATCTATTGGTACCTTTCAACTATTTAATTTACTCATGAAATTCACTCAGTATCTAATATATTTATCTTTGAGTAATTCCTCTGCTAGGAGTTTTTATTGCATCATTCTAGATCCAATCTTTGCATAGTATATTATTTTATGCCTTAACTGACACTCTTTTCTTATGTGCACCTTCATTCCTTTACCCTTGAAGTGATTCCCTTCATACCATGCTTCAACTAGGCACTCTAAATAACAATAGTGGAGGTGATATCTACAAACTATAGGACTGATCCTTGTAGAGGTTACATCTTATCTCTAAATATAATCCTTTTTTCTCTTTCTAAAAAAAAATAACATTTTAACCTATCAATATTTTAGAGCAGATATGCCCACACTCAATTTACTTATATATACATTGGAATCCTTTAGAGTGAATGGAATTTCACTACTTCTGTTATCACTCCAAGAGTCACTCTAGGATGCAAATCAAATGAGCTTGGTAACTTAATCAAATGTGTAAATAAGGGTATAAATTGGATCAAATTGAATGAGTTGATATGATCTCACTCACTCCAGACACATATGAATACACTCAGATAGATAAGAATTTGAACTATACTTGTTCTGAAGGTTTATATAAAGATGTAAATGATGAAGAATACTTATTATACTAGCAAAAACATACATACAGAAACATACATGAATGGCCAACTATAACATGTAAGAGTACATGTAATTCTAGTTTATCAATGAAAAGATAAGATGACAGTTATCAATCACTAGTTAAAAATGGAGAAAATGAATATAATATTCACCCACAGGTACATAAAAGAAATAATATGAATATCTGAACATCTACAACAAAAGAGGCTTATATTCCAATATGTACTCAAAAAAGGTCTTTCATACAAAAGCTAAGTCAAGTCTCCAAAGTCCAAACTATCCCTTTTTGCTCCTCTATTTGGTCCTTTATATAGAGAGATTACATGCTCATCTAGAACCAAAATATATGGATCTCATAACCTCTTCACCTATCTTTAGTTTTTTGAAGATATCCAACTCAAATCCGAATTTGTGAGGTGGCTAGCAAAAACATAGTATAAAATTTCTGTAAATATGTTGCTCAAATATTAACCTATATCTCCCTAATAAAAAAAGATTTTGGAAAATGGAGAGAGGTTTTTGAAGAGGAGCTCGTTATTTTGAAAAAATATCTCACTTTCCAAAAATACATTTCCATATCGTCAAAATCTATCTCCAAATAAAGTGACTAAAACAGGAAAACACAGATTTCCAAAATATGGTCATATTCCTACAATCTAGGATTTGATCCCTAGAATGTTTCCATTGAGGAAACAAAGTGCCACATACATGATTTGATGGGGGATGATATTATATTTAAATATATGTGGCCACATTGACCCAAAAATCCTCTTTCCAAGTCGAATTTGGACCAAAGCTCATCCATTTTGAAAGTTTGAAGAGTTGGTAGCGCAATACATAGGAAAAACACAATTTGCACTACCAACTTCCTCTAGATGATATTTTTAACCTTTGCGCATGAAAAATGAATATAAAAGTGAACTCAAGGCTGAGAGAGACTTATTTGTACTTGATATAATATAATATAACCTATCATATGCTAGGGAATATTAATTTTTTATCATTTAGGCTCTCTCTTGCATCATTATTCACAATTAGAGTTTATGCCACAATGTCACTTCAAGTGATTTAGACAAGCATGCAAGGCATTTGAAAATTTATCTTGGAAGGTTGATACTCTATATCTTGAAGGAAAACCCTTATAACGATGTTACTATAGACATATCTCTTCTTGATAAATTCCTTCAACAAACCCTAAAAACAAAGCATGCAATGAATGTGTAACAACCCTAGTTAAATGATTGCTTAAGGTTTATCAAGTATAATTAATTAAATAATTAACTGTCCTAATATATTTTAGTTAAAAAATGATTATTTATTAATAATATTAATTAATTATTAATTGTTTATATCTGTTGATTAATTAATTAATTAATTAATTAATTAACACATTAAAGGTTTGGGTAATGAATTAAGAGCTTAATAATTTTTATTTATTTATTATAAAACTTTATGTATGCAGGGGGATGAAGCATTGAGTGGAGGGATAAGGTAATAAATGGAGGGATGAGGTGGGTGTCATTAAAGGAGGGTAGGAGTCGGTGAATGGGAGGAAGATATGACTGGGTAGAGGCCTTCGAAAGAGCATTATTATGAAATTTTGGGAGAGGAGCATTATTGGGGGAAGAAGGACTATATTTTCGGTTGGATATTTTTTTGGTTTGGAGTTTGGGTGGATTGTTATAGGGGTGCACTAGGTTGCTGGGAGTTTTGGGCTCGGGGGCCAGGAATCCTCACAGAATCCTGGAGCTAGGGAGCTGGACAGGCTCTGTTCCTAGCTAGTAGGGAGGAATATTCAGTTTTGGGTAGAGCAGCAGAGAGGACAACTAGAGATCGGGAATTTAGCATCAGAAAGAGGTTTTTTATTTATGTATTCTCATGAATATGTGGTGTTATGTGGTTGTTACGTAAGCTTAGTTACATGCTGTTAATAAATCTAATTTATGCTGAATAATAAATGATTATAGGTTATGATTAAATTGTACATGATACCATTTGTTTTTATTCATTATTTTAGCTTGTGTTTTATAAGGCTCTATGGGGATAGAGACCTTACACATGGTATCAGAGCCCTGGTTTAAAAACTTGGACCATGGCCTACCCACCTACCCGCATGTAAGAAGGACAGTTCAGGAAGGGAACTGTTCCAACCCTAAAATTAAAAAAAAAAACACCTAAAATAGTTATATTGAAACCCTGAAACCCTTTAATTAGATGAAAATTTGGGCCAAGCTCCAACTCCACCTAACCTGCAAGCCAAGCACTCGATTATTTTTTTATACAAATCTATATACATATAAACATATAAACAATATGCACAGTAAAAATGAAATGGTATAATATCAATTTTGCTGAGGATTTTCGAAACAGATAACTATATATGTAAATATATATATATATATATATATATATATATATATATATATATATATATATATATATATATATATATATATATATATATATATATATATATATATATAT
>ML776905.1:2370011-2391725 GCA_009831015.1 Picea engelmannii | reverse complement strand
ATATAAGTTTGGAGTCCATGGGTTTTGAACCCACGAACACCCACCAAGCCCAAGCCTTAAGAAATGACCAAACATCAACGCACCACCCATATCGCTTTTACAAAATAAATTCATATGTAAATAAATTAATTATCAATAGTAACAAAGTACTATCTCGAAGTATAATCTCCCATTATCCAAGTTAACCAAGCACTAAGTTCCATGCCCACAACCATCGGGCCAATCGCCAAGTCCTTCCATTCCATTCCACCAGTCAAAGCCACGCACCAAGTCCGCAAGGGAGCATTTTGTGCACAACGTATTAACATTATAAAATTTTAATTTTAATAATGGGTTTGAAACCTATTATTATTAATCAAATATATATATCCCCTTGATTAATGAATGTAATAGTGTAACTTTATAATTTACAGGTTAAAAGTCCTTGTAGAGTAGCGAGAGTTTGATGCAGGTTATGGGAAATAGTCAGGGTAGAATAGGGGTATAGTGGAAAGCACCATATAAGGGATCAGATGCATGTGGCAAGTGTGGTACAGTGCTAGCGTAACTACCAGGGAGAGGGTCAATAGTTTTCTTAGGTGAAGAAATCAAGCTTAGATTCTTTAACCCTAACCTAGCCACTCCCCTAAAGAGAGTAACGTTTGTTTACAGACAAGTAAAAAACCTTACGCCTAACCCTGTTTTCTAGTTTAAGTTGCGCAAATTTGAAATGCCCTTGAACTCACCCTGACAACTTTGGTTGATGCAGGTTAAACCATACAGGATGGTTAGGACTTGAGGAAATCGAGGTAGAGGGGCATCGTCGCAAGGACTGCCAACGCTGCCACCACCATCGCCTGAACAAGCTCTCATACTGCGCTCTTTGGAGGCCATAAATGAGAATTTAAAGGGACGACAACCAACAAGGATCAAATTGGATCCCCCATCATTTGGAATGAGTAATCTAGAAGCGTCAAGGGATTTAGGGGGAGTACCTCCACCCAAAGACATCACTAGAGAAATGCAGAAGGTCAAACTTTCGGAGTTTGCTGGGGGTCATGCCAGTGAACACGTAGAAGCATGGTTGGAAGGCATGACAAGGTGTTTTGCCTTAATGGACTATGCGTCCACCTCAAAGGAGAAGATAGAAATTTTTCATTTGAGAGACAGTGCATTGAACTGGTGGGGCAACCTGGAAAGGAAACTACATCTTACCCTAGACATCGTATCTTGGGAACTTTTCAAGGAGAGGTTCCAAAGGAAATATCTGCCAGCTTACTATGAGGAACAATAGGTAGGATCATTTCATGCTCTAGTACAGGGAAATAGAACCGTAGAATAAAATGATATTAGGTTTATGGAATTGGTCAAATATGTTTCATATATGGATAATGATCAATGAGAGGTATAACGTTTTGTCTATGGGTTGAACCCTAAGATAAGGGATATGGTGCGGATGTGGAAACTGTCTTCTGTAGCGGAAGCTGTGGAAAATTCATGTTATGCAGAGGAACAAATGAACTTAACTGGAGGTACGAGACTGACCTTTCCGTATCGCTTTGGATTTGTGGGGAAGGCCCCTAGGGGCTCAAGGCCACCTCCATGTGGTAATAGAGTCGCACCAAGGACAATAGCCACATGGATTTCAATGGAAACAAGTGCAACATCTCGTTCATCACCAACTACATAGGGAGGTCCACAACCATCTCAGGGAGCAGCTACTAGGGGCAGGGGTTCCAGGGGAAGGAACACATTTCAGAGATAGTCACAGAACAGTGCTCAGGTTCAATCTCAGGTTACCTATTGGGGATGTGGAGGACCCCATTACTAGTGTGATTTCCCAGAGTTACAATCCGGATTCATTCATAGAGAAGGAAAGGCCCTGATGGGAAGAGCCAGTAGCAGCCACCATATTTACGCAGCAGTTAATAATCGCCAGGCAGAACATCAATCCATGGTGGTGGAGTCATCAGGTACGCTAAATCATATCAATGTAAAGATTTTATTTGATTCTGGTGCTACATAGAGTTTCATTTCACCATCTGCATTAGAAAAGAGTGGGTTGGCAGCTTACGAGCACGATGACTTTAAACAAGTCGAGATGGCTTTGGGGGAAAAACAAGCGGTAGGACCTAGCATCGACAATTGTATAGTAGACCTGGGAGTGTGTATTACCAGGTTGAAGGTATACGTCATTGATCTTGGGGTGTATGACCTAATCATTGGAATGGATTGGTTAGAAGCTCATCGAGATTTGGTAGATTGTTTCGTAAAAAGGGTGCTTTGTGTCGATGATGAAGGAAGACCAGTAGATATCCACGGTGTATGGAGACGGGTGTCTCTACACTTTATATCAACTATGTAAGTTAAATGGTGCATGAGACAAGGGTGTCGACTTTATGTTGTTGAAGCAGTGAATGAAAGGAAAGGACCCTCCTTGGATCAGTACCCGGTATTGTCAGAATTTAAGGATGTTTTTCCGAATGAGTTATGAGGGTTGCCTCTTGCGAGGGAGCTTGATTTTACTATTGAGCTAAAACTTGGTGTAGAACCAATTTCCAAGACTCCGTACCGGATGACAGCGCCATAACTTTGTGATTTGCAAATGCAGTTGAAAGAGTTACTAGACTTAGGGCTAATAAGGCCTAGTGTCTCACCTTGGGGTGCAGCAGTAATTTTTGTAAAGAAGAAGGATGGTTCCTTACGATTGTGTATAGATTACAGGGACTTGAACCATGCTACAGTGAAAAATAGGTACCCAATGCCACAAATAGATGACCTCTTCGATTAGATGAAAGGAGTAGCAGTATTCTCAAAGATTGATTTGCGATCAAGGTATCACCTGTTAAGGATTAAGGAAGGCGATATTCCTAAAACTGCCTTTCGAACTTGGTTTGGACATTACGAGTTCATCGTAGTACCTTTCGGATTGACCAATGCACCAACAATATTCATGAGCCTCATGAATGGCGTATTCTAGAAGTACTTAGACCGTTTTGTACAAGTATTTCTAGATGACATCCTCATCTATTCCAAAAATGAAAGAGAACATGAGGAACACTTACGAGTGGTGTTGTCCATCCTTAGAGAGAACAAATTGTATGGGAAGTTGTTGAAGTGTTCCTTCTTTCAGAAAGAGATCCACTATTTAGGTCATATCATTTCCGATGAAGGAATCTTTGTGGACCCGGAAAAGGTAAAGGCCATTATGGAGTGGCCAGTGCTGAAAAATTCCCATGAGGTGAGAAGCTTCATGGGGCTAGCAGGTTATTATCGGAGATTTGTGGAAGGATTCTAAAAAAAATCGAAACCCATCACCACTTTGCAGCGCAAGGGGGTTAGGTATGAATGGACAGAAGAATGTGATAGTGCATTCATTGAGCTTAAGAGGTTACTAACTAGTGCACCAATTCTACGAGTGCCGGATATGGAAAATGACTTCACAGTCTGCACGAATGCCTCAAAGGAAGGGTTGGGGGCCGTGCTAATGCAGGATGGAGGAGTGATAGCTTATGCATCAAGGAAGTTGAAGAAACATGAAGAGCTTTACGCTACTCATGATTTGGAGTTGGCAGCTGTAATTCTAGCTCTGAAACTTTGGAGGCACTATCTTGTGGGGTGAAACTTTGAACTCAAAACAGACCATCAAAGTTTAAAACATCTCTTCACTCAAAGGGATTTGAATTCCAGGAAAAGGCGATGGAGTGAGTATGATTTTGGTATTTCGTACATCAAGGGGAAGGAAAATGTGGTTGCAGATGCCTTGAGTAGGAGGCTATGTGTCTTCTCCTTGGTACCCTTAAAGGTCAATCTGAGGGAACATGTGTTGACGCAACTCCAAGGAGACAATTGGTATTTAAAGTTTACTTCAAACCTCCAGAGTGGGAGGCAATTAGATCCAAAGTATGAAGGATATAGTCTGGAAGTAGACAGACTATTGAGATATCGGGGAAGGATGTACATTCCTGATGATGGGGATATTCAAAGAATCATACTGAAGGAAGCCCATAGAGCACTTTATTGTGCACATCTAGGTGTGAAAAAGATGTACGCAGACACGAGGAAGCTTTTCTTCTGGGTAGGCATGAAGTGTGATGTAGTCCATTTCATCACCAAATGTCTAGAGTGTCAACAAGTAAAAGACGACCACCATCACCCAGTAGGCCTCCTACAACCACATGATGTTCCTATGTCCAAGTGGGAAGTCATCTCTATGGATTTTGTTGTGGGGTTTCCACTCACATCTCATAGACACAATGCCATTCTTGTGATAGTGGATAAGTTAACCAAGAGTGCTCATTTTATTCCAGTTAGAGACACTTACAATGTCACTGAGGTGGCACGTGTGTTTGTAAGTGAGGTTATCCATTTGCATGGGATATCTAAGAAGATCATTTCAGATAGGGACTCCAGATTCACTTATAGGTTTTGGACAATTTTGCAGTCAACATTGGGGACTCAGTTGAACTTAAGCACAACTTATCATCCTGAAACAGATGGGAAAACCGAGAGTGTAAATCAAGTCATTGAAGACATGCTTAGGATGTATGTCATGGATAATCAAACCTAGTGGGAGAAGTACCTACCTTTGGTAGAGTTTGCCTATAATAATAGTTTTCATAGCTCCATCGAAATGCCACCCTACGAAGCTTTGTATGGAAGGCCATGCAGAATGTCGTTGAGTTGGGATAGATTAGAAGACCGATTAACAGTTGGGCCAGAATTGATTCAAGAGATGGAGGAACAGGTGATTCAAATTAGGAAGAGACTAAAGGAAGCACATGATAGGTAGAAAAGTTATGCGGATGCACACAGGACCGACTGAAGTTATGAAGTGGGAGACCAGGTTTTCATTCGTATCAAGCCTAACAAGAGTACCATACGATTTAAGAAGGGGAAAAAGTTGTCACCTCGATTTATAGGACTGTTCAGAATCCAAGAGAAAATTGGACCCGTTGCCTATTGTCTCATACTGCCACCCCACTTACATAAAACTCATATTGTTTTTCATGTATCTGTTTTACGTCATTATGTTGCTGATGAATCACATAAAATAAATTGGAAGGAATTGCAGGTATCGGCCGTGGGAACTCTCATGGTAGAACCGTTATGCATATTGGACCCTAGAGTCCGACAGCTCAGGAACCGTCTGGTAGACCAAGTTAAGGTCCAATGGGACAAGTATAGTCCAGGATCTGTTAATTGGGAAGACGCCGAGACACTATGACGAGACTATCCCTCACTTTTTTGATCACCTAGAGAATATGTTTCTCGAAGGTGGGGTGTATGTAACACCACCTTTTGACTTAGATAGCCAGGATTACTTGAGGCCTACACAATTTTATTTTCTATTCACAAGTGAAACTATTAAATGATACACTTGAACTTTTAGACATATAAATTTTATGAATGTTTAAATATATTTGGATAATGATGGATATAATGTGATATATTATGAGAATGTAAATTTTATGAATGTTTAAATATTATTGATGATGATGGATATGATGTGATCTACTATGTGAATGTAAATTCTCTGAATTTCTAATTGTTATGGATAATGATGGATATGATGTGACATATTGTGTGAATGATAATCCTATGAAGATTTAAATGTTGTTAGAATGATGTTGGATATGATGTAATCTATTTTGTAAATGATAATTTTATGAATGGGTGTCGAAATTGAATTATGGGATATTATGAGATCTATTTCTAACTTGAAAACTTTGATGTTAAGTTGTTGGTACACGAATACCGAATTGAAATTATGGTTGTATGCAATTACATGATGATAATACATAGCAATGTATGAGTTTGTGTTACAGACTAATCTGCAGGTTATGGGCTATGAAATAGCCAAGGGATAATGATGATGAAAGTGGATGTCATGACCACTGACCAAGAAACAATATGGTATGAATCTTTGTATGTGAAATTATATTGGTTTGGATGCATTGCTATGATATGTGGACCAGTGCAGGATTTTGGGTGGTGAGACTGCCCAAAACTGAATAGACGATGACAAAACTCCCAACAACACGGTGCCACTGTAAATTCCATTGTAGAGTGTGGACCCTAGTTATGATTAGGAGAGGTGGAGGCATTTCCCACCGTGTATCCTATAAAACCTGAAGTCATGGGAGGATGATGTTAGCTCACACTCCCCTAGACGTGTGATGATGACTGTCAGTTGCCTGCTGGGGAAACTTGATCAAGTTAGTGACACTTCCTCTTAAGGGTTCTATTTGGAGTTAGGTCAATATAGTTGACGCTCCAAGATATTCCAGCAGAGGAAGGATAGGAATGGAAGATGGAAGTAAGTTAGGGAGGAAGGATGAGTAGAAATAGTTGAGATTGTATGGAGATTTGTCTTATGGTGGAATTTATTTTTTTTCCTTCTGAGAAGAAAATGTGTATATATATGAATATTCATAATTATGTAACTAAATTACAATTGTCTAAATAACGTTGTTGAGCTAGATAATTGAAATTAAAGGATTTCACAAACATTTGATTGGTTTATTGTCTTTTATAAAATGAATAGTCTTCTTGAATGGATTGGATGCATGAGGAAATTAATATAGAGATGATAGTTATTGATATTAGTACATGAACGAGACTTGTATGTACTAGCTACACATGCATTTCTTGCGCATGTACACTAGTATGAATGAGTTTCTTGGCTTACTTACTAATAATGACGGTTATTTGTTACGAATGTGAGGACCATGTTTCTTTTCCCTTGTATCATAGAATACT
Source organism: Picea engelmannii (assembly GCA_009831015.1). Taxonomy (NCBI): domain Eukaryota; kingdom Viridiplantae; phylum Streptophyta; class Pinopsida; order Pinales; family Pinaceae; genus Picea; species Picea engelmannii. The sequence continues at coordinate 2,384,984 of ML776905.1, read as the reverse complement.
TTAACTTCGGGATGAAGTTTCCTGAAGGGTGGGTGTATGTAACAACTTTAGTTAAATGATTGCTTAAGGTTTATCAAGTATAATTAATTAAATACTTATCTGTCCTAATATATTTTAGTTAAACAATGATTATTTATTAATAATATTAGTTAATTGATTAATTGTTTATATATGTTAATTAATTAATTAATTAACATATTAAAGGTTTGGGTAATGAATTAAGAGATTAACAATTTTTATTTATTTATTATAAAACTTTACGTATGCAGGGGGGTGAAGCATTGAGTGGAGGGATAAGGTGGGTGGCATTAAAGGAAGGTAGGATTCAGTGAATGGGAGGAAGATATGATTGGGCAGAGGCCTTCAGAAGAGGATTATTATGAAATTTTGGGAGAGGAACATTATTGGGGGAAGAAGGACTGTATTTTCGGTTGGATATTTTTTTGGTTTGGAGTTTGGGTGGATTGTTATAGGGGTGCACCAGGTTGCTAGGAGTTTTGGGCTCGAGGGCCAGGAATCCTCACAGAATCCTGGAGCTAGGGAGCTGGACAGGCTCTATTCCTAGCTGGCAAGGAGGAAGATTCAGTTTTGGGCAGAGTTTGGGCAGAGCAACAAAGAGGACAACCAAAGATCAAGAATTTAGCATCAGACAAAGGTATTTTTATTTATGTATTCTCATGAATATGTGGTGTTATGTGGTTGTTATGTAAGAATATTTACATGCTGTTAATAAATCTAATTTATGCTGAATAATAAATGATTATAGGTTATGATTAAATTGTACAGGATATAATTTGTTTTTATTCATTATTTTAGCTTGTGTTTTATAAGGCTCTGTGGGGACAAAGACCTTACATAATGTGCATTTATTATGTATAATCACTTTCTAGGGTTTTGATATTTCAACATAAACTGATAGAATAATTTCTCTAAGATTTTATCATATGTATTTTCCTCTGAAATATATAAAATCATACACCAATAAAGAACCAAAATAGAGTGCATGCCTTCACTATTGGTTGTTGCATATCAAAACCTTAGTAAGATAACTATGTTATTCTCTTCTGTACTTGTGAGGGCTATAAATCTTCCATGATAGATAAAATTCGTTGCAAGTGACTTGGATTTTTACTCACAAAAACCTTCACATACTTGCCTCTTACTTTATTAGGGATGTCATATGCAAAAAACAAAATAACCGTTCAACATTTTGAAGACAAAATATGGAAAATGAACCCCCTTCATGAATACCAATTTCAAGACTCAAAAACTTATCAAAGGCTGATTGGAATGGGACATTTCAGGAGCTAACATCTATCTCCAACTAGGATGGAAACTTCCTTGTGAGGTTTCCAAGAACCTAGTAGTTCTAGTTGTCTTCTCCATTGGGATATGGAGTCACCGGGCCCATGCAACCAATCCCCTGCAAACCTTCAGGATTTGATATTCACTTTTGTCATACCCCGATATACTAAAAACAACTCTTCTTATTCATTGAAAATTGAAAACCTTCATACTGCAAACCAACTGCAAACTGAAAACAAATGCTCAAATATTGAGCTTATTCATGTACACTCCTACTCTAATCAATTGTACTGCTTGTTGATGAAGTGAAATCATGCTTCCAATGAAGCCATACAAGTAAACTCATGACTGAAAGGCTTATTTTTATGCCACTAATTAGAATATAATAATAAAATCATAATAGTGACCATAAAAACTCTTTCAGGAGATCATAATCACTAACAAATGCAAGTGATATGATAAAATCTAAAAACTTAAGAGAGTATGAGAGTTAAGACTCAAGTAAGGATGCCATGGGATCTTCAAAACTGTGATCACCATCATACAGGTTCAAAAACATTGATTTCTCATGTATGTTTTTCTCTTTTCTATATCCATGTGAATCAAATCTATCACTATGATGTGTTGGCCCATGGCAGCTGATAATTTATGAGAGAAAATAAGAGATATGTTCTTGATATTCTACACCACTGTCTCCATAATGATCAAATTAAGGATGAGTCTTTAAAAATGTATCATGAGAGAACTATTGATTAGTCTCCCCAACATTGATATCCTTAAAAGATGTATAAAAAATAAGGATATTTTCATTGGAATTTTGAACAACAAACTCATAACTATCATCAACCATAGAATAATTACATTGCTGATCATATCCTTGCTGAAAGTTTGAACTAGATGATATTCCATTAGTCACAAGCCTTCATAAACTTTAAAATCTTCATCATCATCACTATATTTTTCAAATATGGGAACATCAGGATACAATCCTAATGGAAGAGATGAATATTTTTGCATATAATCATCAACAATATGATTTTGAAACATATTTGAAACAACAACTCCTTCTTCCTCATCATTATCATCCTTCTCATCTAGATTTGAATCAACAGGTTCATAAGAAGCAAGATCTTAAACATCCTCAACTATGCAATCATCAATATTAATATCAATTATATATTGAATATCTTCTTCTTGGGAAGTAGCAACATAAATAATTTCATCCTCATCTGTATCTTCATTAATATATTCACTTTCCTCCTCACTACTAGAAGAAATAACATGATGAATATCTGAATGAAACTCCTCACAACAATGCTCAAAAATAATTTCCTGAGAAAAATACCTTTCACATCGATGATGGAATGCTAAATGAAAATATTTTAAAGAAGATATTGTAGAAGGAGGAAAGGATCTGTACCATTCATGAGCATTCCCTTCCAATGAATACATAAACATCTTCATGAGAAAATCTTCATCATGTATATCTAACTGAATCATACATTGATGAAATATGATGAGGTGATCTGAAGGATTATCCTCTTTTCTTTGTCTGAACCGTGGAAGTAAGTCTCCCCAAATATCCATAAGAGGTACTGGATGTGGGAAACTAGGGACTATAGAAAAATTAAGAGGTGCAAACCTCCTAGACAAAAGAGAAACAAATGCCTTTGAAATTTGAAGATTGTCGAGTCACCATTGAATTCGTCCTTCATGGAGTCGCTAGATAGAATATTACAACCAATACAATGCCCAAACTTTGTCTATCATCAAAATATAGAACTATGTCATCTCCCAGGGAAGATTGCTTCAAAATCCTTTCCTTGACAATGATGCCAATTTTTTATCACTCCAATAGTCACTCTAGGATGAAAATCAAGTGAGCTTGGTAACTTAATCAAATGTGTAAATAAGGGTATAAATTGGATCAAATTGAATGAGTTGATATGATCTCACTCACTCCAGACACATATGAACACACTCAAACATATAAGGCTTTCAACTATACTTGTTTAGAAGGTTTATATAAAGATGTAAATGATGAAGAATACTTATTGTACCAGCAGAAACATACATACAAAAGCATACATGAATGGCCAGCTATAACAGGTAAGATTACTTGTAATTCTAGTTTATCAATGAAAATATAAGATGATAGTTATCAATCATTAGCTAAAAATGGAAAATATGAATATAATATTCACCCACAGGTACAAAAAAGAAATAATATGAAGGTATGAACATCTACAACAAAAGAGGCTTATATTCCAATATGTACTCAAAAAAGGTCTTTCATACAAAAGCTAAGTCAAGTCTCCAAAGTCCAACCTCTCCCTTGCTGCTCCTCTGTTTGCTCCTTTATATAGAGAGATTACATGCTCATCTAGATCCAAAATATATGGATCTCATAACATCTTCACATATCTTTAGTTTTTTGAAGATATCCAACTCAAATCCAAATTTATGAGGTGGCTAGCAAAAACAGAGTATAAAATTTCTGGAAATATTCTTCTCAACGATGGACCTATATCTCCCAAATAAAAAAAATATTTTGGAAAACTGAGAGATTTTTGAATAGGAACTCATTCTTGTGAAAAAAATCTCTCACTTTAGAAAAATAAATTTCCATATTGTCAGAATATATCTCCAAAGAAAGTGACTGAAACAGGAAAACACAGATTTCCAAAATCTGGTCATATTCATACAATCTAGGATTTGATCCCTAGAATGTTTCCATTAAGGAAACAAAGTTACACATGCATGATTTGATGGGGGGTGATATAATATTCAAATATATGTGGCCACCTTGACCCAAAAATCCTCTTTCCAAGTAAAATTTGGACCAAAGCTCATCCATGTTGAAAGTTTGAAGAGTTGGTAGCACAATACACAAGAAAAACATAGTTTGCGCTACCAACTTGCTGTAGATGATATTTTAAACCTTTACGCATGAAAAATTACTATAAAAGTGAACTAAAGGATGAGAGAGGCTTCTTTAGACCTGATATAATATAATATAACCTATCATATGCTAGGGCATATCAGTTTTTTATCATTTAGGATCTCTCTTGCATCATTATTCACAATTAGAGTTTATGCCACAATGCCACTTTAAGTGCTTCAGACAAGCATGCAAAGCATCTGAAAATGTATCTTGGAAGGTTGATACTATGTACCTTGAAGGAAAACCCTTATAATTCTATTACTGTAGACAGATCTCTTCTTGATAAATTCCATCAACAAACCCTAAACACAGAGCATGCAATGAATGTGCATTTCTTATGTATAATCACTTGTTGGGGTTTTGATATTTCAACATAAACATATAGAAGACTTTCTCTAATTTTCTATCATACGCATTTTCCTCTGAACTATATCAAATCATACACCAATAAAGAACCAAAACAGAGTGCATGTCTTCACTATTGGTTGTTGCATATCAAAACCTTAGCAAGATAATTGTGTTATTCTCTTCTGTACTTGCGAGAGATATAAATCTTCCATGAGAGATACAATTCTCTGCAAGTGACTTGGATTTGTATTCACCAAAACCTTGAAATACTTGCCTCTTACTTCATTAGAAATGCCATATGCAAAAAACAAAATAATTGCTCAACATTTTGAAGACAAAAGATGGACAATGAACCCCCTTCATGAATACCAATTTCAAGACTTAAAAACTTTTCAAAGGCTGATTGGAATGGGAAATTTCAGGAGCTAACAACTTCATTCACTAAATGAGCTACTCTTATACCCAAATTCCATTTAGCACTGTGATTAACATGAGTGTATTTCCTATAGTGGATTCCCAAAACTTTATGGTTGCACCTAGATTCATATCTGATCATTCTCCAGTCTTAACCTTTGATCATCTTGTGGAATATTCCTGACATAAAATTATGTCCTAAAGTTCCTCAACTCCTTCTTGATACCAGGTACAAACTCTTTCATATTCTATAAGACCATACTTCCTTATTCCCATTCTTTGCATCTATATATGAACCTATGGAACATGCATTATCATGTATTGCATATGGCTTTCCCCACCTAGAATTCACATTTGATGTGCAAAATTGTCATCCAAAATGTTTTCCCCAAACAAGAATTTCATTAGGGTTTTCCATGTTGCTTATTGAACCCAACATATGATCCAATAACTTCTTAAATATCCCAAGTGAAAAATGAATAATTGTATGTGTCCTTATTTCTTCTATCTATAGAAATATCTAGATATGTTTTTGTTTTAATTGTAACCATAACATAAAAAAAATAGGTAGACAACAAAATTTGTTAGATAGAGCCACAATATACAATTTTGGTAACATATGCACAATTTTTCCTTTTATGGTCACCATAAATAGTCTTTCTGGCTTCCTATGATATAAGATGCTCAATTCTCAATTATTGGTGAATAAATGGAATCCTCTTTCCAAGACCTTTCCAATGACTGCTTCCTTGCTCAATACTAAGTCTTGAGAAAGTTATGGTTATTTGAAAATTTTCCTTTCTATGAGGGAAATACTTGTACTGGTGTTCTTATTTTGGAAACAAAATATCTCTTGTACCCATGTTGGATCCTATCATAATTTACACATGCCCTATTTACTTCTTTAGGTGTAGGTCCGTACAAATCAGAACCCCACAGACTCCTTCTTTTAGCCCCATTCCAACTTAAAAGCAAAAAATTCAGGTGCTAGCCCCTTTACTTCGGCAGAAGCCTCATATGACCACAAGATAGGACCATGTGCTTAGCCACAAGGTGGGAATTAGAGATCTAGGACTCTGACACTCCAAAAATTCGGGCTTCAGAGGTTCTTACAACATCTCACCTTAATTCTCCCGAACACTGAACTGGTGAAATCCCGGAGAGGATTTCCAGAGAATCGTTACTCTGGTGCTCTTGAGCTTCAAACTTCAGAGGTTCTTACAACAACATACTCGAAGTCCCCCAAATGTAGAATTTCCAGACTTTCTGGGTCTCATTAGTAGCTACACACCAGGGGGTGATACATGGCGAAAATATGGAGATGACACATGGCCTAATCAATGGGTGACACATGTCAAGTTCCAATTGACATAAAGGGTATGTGAAAAGCATGAATCTGGATGACACATGGCATGCATAATATGGGTCCACACACTACTAAATATTGGAAAAACTACGACGATCTACTTGTGATGCTATGGACAAAATTGGCCATACTCTCGAAAAATAGAGGAAATTTTATTTTGTTTTCTCCATATTGCCCGATAACATCACACTTGTGACGCACTTTTCAAAACAACACAAGAGATATGTATTCTTAAGGTCTTCTCTCTTGCGATGACATCAAATGTGTGTCTCAATTACGACGGTGTGGACACTAGGTCCTCCCCCCCANCCCCCCCCCCCCCCCCCCCCCCCCCCCCCCCCAAATGGTCACCCACTATTTGACAAAGTCAACATTTCCTTCGTCAACTGTTGTCAGAATTGTGAAGTTATAAAATCTATAAATATGTTGCATTTTACGGATGTTGCAACACGTTTTCTATAACAATGAAGGTTCAAAAAGGGTATAAGGTTTTCTTGGCGAACAAAAAGTAGGTTTTAATAGAAACAACTAAAAAACATTGTAGAAAACATGGGAACATGGACAAGGGATCAAATAAATATCATCCCATGGTGATTAGTTGTGTGTGTGTGTGTGTGTGTATTCATTATTTGTTTTACTATTGATTGTGTGTGTGTGTGTGTGTGTGTGTGTATATATATATTCATTATTTGTTTTAATATTGATTGTATTCTCAAACTTTTATACTGTTTTATACAAGCACTAATTTTTCATGATTGTTTGTAATTAAAAAGTTAGATTCCCCCCCCTAACGTTTTGCAGAAAGCATCAAGTAGTAGCAGAAATGATGTTGTACAAGATGAGGAACATGAAGCAGATAATGAAGATCAAGTTAATGATCCCATGGAAGTATATGAAAATAATAACATAGTTCAAGATGATGGGACAAATCAAATGGTCCAAGACTTATTCGGTCATCCAGATGAGGATCATGGGGACAATAGTGATGGTATTTATGATGAACCTATGATTGAAAAGGAAAATAAACGAAGTTATAAAGGGTCAAGTTCAAATCTTCTCTCCACTACATTGTTGTTGGTGAACTTAAAGGTTATGAATCATTTGTCAAACACTTGTATGACACATATTCTAAGGTATGTAATATGTTTCATCACATCTAAATAAATGTTGAATTTCCCCCCCTTTTTTTAGTGTTAATTAATGTGTAAAATAAAAATGAAATATTTACAATTACTATTCTTTACATTAACTAGTTATTTTTTATGTTTTAGATTGTTACGTGAATTTATGTTACCCTTGTCAAATATTTTACCTCACACATATCAAGATTTACATGCCATTATGAAAGAAATTGGAATGGAGTATCAAAGTATAGATGCATGTCCTAATGATCGTATTATATAATATGGACATTATGCATCGAAAAAAAAATTCCTGATATGTGGTATCAGTAGATATCAAACCGATCAAGTAACAAAAATGGTGCTTCGAAAGGTTCTCCGACATATTCCCATAATTCTACATTGGCATCGACTGTTTAGGTGCCAAAGCATAACACAGTTTATGGATTACCATGCACGAAATATAATTGAAGATGGATTTCTTCGAATGTTTGTAGATGGTTATGAATTTAAGGAAATTGATGCAGAATGTCCATAATTTACAGATGAACCTCGTAATGTTAGGTTTTCATTCTCAACTGGTGGTGTTAATCCATTTGGAGAGATTCAATATATTTACTCAGTGTGGCCTATTTTTGTTATCAACAATAACATTCCTCCTTGGATGTCAATAAAGAGGGAGAACATAATGTTGATAATGATTGTTCCAGGTATTTATTTACATTAATTTTTCGAATGTAATTTTTTCATTTTTCTCTTTTTTTGTACAATATATTTTATTTATTTATTTACAAATATATACATACCATGGTAGTAATTTCATGTAATTTTAAACAATTAGGTAAATACAAGGTTAAAAATACGAATGTGTATATAGATCCTCTTATCAATGAGCTACTAAATTTATGGGAGAGCATCACTATGTATGACATATGTAAACCAATTGGGCATAAGATATTTCAATGCCTTGGAATATGTTTATGGACAATTCATGATTCACCAGGACTAACAATTTTTTGTGGTATGTAACGTTCCACATTGCACGCTTGAATATTATAGAATTAATTGAATATATCATGCATGTTGTTTAAATAATCCTTTCGTATATTAATAATTCACATTAATCCATCTGTTGCAGGTCTTCAAACAAAGGTTAAATTTGCATGTCTAGTTTGTGGTCCTAAGATGAAATCTTGTCGGTTAAAAGGTTTAGGAAAGGAGGTGTTTGATGAGTATAGACACTTCCTCTCTAAGAACCATAACTACTATACTACTAAAACAAATCTTTTCAATGGGAAACAAGAGACTGGACTAAAAACACAAAGAATGACACCTCGCCTATGGAAGTTGGCATATGAAAGAATTAATCCTCAAGGTACACATTTTGTTTATGTATCGTAAACAAAATCATGTTTTGAAATTTTATTTCAATTATTCAATTTTTTTTACCACATTTGATAAATAATGTTTCGATTTTTTTTATGCTTCATCAATGTCGTCGTCATGAAGGTAGTAATAATGGGCTTCCATGAAGAATGAAATGTTATCCCACTCAATTCATGAGGTTTCCTTACTATGATGAGCTAAAAATAGTTCATTTGTTTGATTCAATGCATATTGGGAAGAATGTGATAGAAACATTATGGAGAATCATAGATGGCAGGAGGGATAACGAAAAAAATGTCAAAATTTGTAATGACATTCAGGAAGCCAATCATGCAATGAAAAGTGTGATCTGATCAAATAGTGATGGAGACCAAAATAACCTTCCATGGTTATTAACAGAGTATCAAAGAAATGGCGTAAAAGAGGTCATTCAAAGAATTAAATTTCCCATAGGTTTTTGTTCAAACATAAAGAATATCTTAACAAAGAAAGATGAATTTGGATGGGTAAAAAAAATGATTAGCATACCTTCATTAAGGTAATTAATAATTTTAGTATTCATATCCATATATTGGTCATATACATTTTTTGAGATTTTTATTTATTTTTGTCTAGCTTTGAAACAAGTAACAATTCATTTTTATTGTTACAATATGTTCTACGTCTATATCTCCCAAACGAAATTGAAAAAAATGTTAGACAAGTTATATATGATCTTGGAAAATACATGAGGTAAGTAGCTACGATATATATGCAAAACGTTTTTCCAATTTTTTTTTGCACTTAATGACATGTATTTTACTTGTAATGTAATATGTATTATGTTTTGTTGAAACATGTTATTTTCTTGCGTCATGATTTGTATATGGTTTTCATTTAAATAAATCCATGAAGATGATATAAACTATTGGAAGAGAGAAATTCCTCGGCTAATGTTTGAAATCGAAAAGTATCTACCTCCAACTTTTTTCAATGCACAAGAACACTACCTCATACACCAAGTTGAGGAGATTGAAATGTGTGGACCTGTACACGTAAGGTCAATATGAATGGTAGAGAGGCACTTGAAATCATTGAAGGATTTGGTTAGACAAATAGAACACCCAGAGGGTTCTATGGTGGAGAGATATATGGTATACGAATCCATTGTGTATATTAGTCATTATATTCCTAAATTAGCAGCGCAAGCTATGCATGTAGCAGATTTCATTTGGGATGTGAACTCCATCAAAAAATTTTAAGGGACGTTGTTGTTGGGGAAAGGTACAATGAAGAATGTGAGAGGTAATTACATTGTGGATATTTGCAATAAATATAAATATAATTTATTAATATTTACCATGGTTATAACTAATATTTAATATTGGTGAATTGTGATTTTTTGATCGGCTAGTTGCTCAAGATTGGGATGCACTACATTTATACATTGCAAACAATATTGACTGGATGAAGGTATGGATTGATAGATGTAAATAACATCATGGAAACATGTTATCATGGAAAGAAATGTCTAAATTGGTTAGAGAAGCTCGTCATAATGGAGATTCCGATGTTACGTAGAGGGAAACAGATTTAGCATATTGTTTGAAATATGGAAAGGCAGGAAAATTCACCCATTTTATTCAGTTATTTTATATTATATTAATGTGACTGTAGGTGTGTTTTTTTCATATTATACTTTTCAAGTTATATAAATTTGTTTATTGTTAACTGGAAATGTATCTTTTACATGTCTGGCATATTGAAGTTGAAACACCATAAGTCTATGTGGTGCAATGGGCATAAATTTCACATCAAATAGTTGGATGAAACCAATTTTTTTTTTGATAGTGGGATAAATGCAGTATTCTAGGTCACTAATGTTTCCTCTAGGATTGATAGACGTCCTCAAGAATATGGAAGTAGATACTATGGGTTTTTGAATGATATAATTGAGTGTGAATTTAATTCCTTCAAATTAGTTTTATTCAATGTCAAATGGTATATGTTACGAATGCATGAACATGATGAGGAAATGATTGTTATCTTACATGCCAATAGATTTCTGATGATTAAAAAAACAGTTTTTGAAAATGAAAATGATTTCTATGTTTTTCCAAGTCATTGTGAACAAGTATTTTACTCAAAGGTTCCAGGTAAGAGGGATTGGTCAATTGTTGTTATATATGATCCAAGAGGAAGGCCAATAAAGTATACTGTATATGAAGAATATGATGTAGAGCTAGAGCAGGAAGAATATGGGTTGATAGATGAAGAAGATGAAGAATATAAACCGGATGCAGGAGACAATGCGCCAGTTCTTGATGATGATATCGACAAAGATATGCTTGCAAATGACATTGATGATAATGATGATATAATCAATCCTTTAAACATTGTTTCTGAACCAGATGTTGATACAGATGTCGAGTTGGATGATCAAGAAGAAGATATGGAAGAAGGATGACACAAATGTTGTGTTGGATGAGGTACATAACAAGATATTTTAATTTGTCTGAATTATTCCCTTTAAATACTTTTTTTATGTGGGTTAATTACATGTTTTTAATTTTTATTTCATTTTTTGATATCTTATGCTACATGTTGTTAATTGTTGTTGTAATGGGTTAATTACATGTTTTAAAGTTTTATGCGACTTTTTTATATCCTATGTTACATGTTGTTTAATTATTATGTGAAACCTGAAAATAGTCGCCATAATAGAGTACGTGGTAAACTAAAAATATCATTTACAAACACATAATTTCATTTACCTCCATTAATGTTTTTTTGGTAGTTTCTATGCATGAATCTTACTATCTTGCTTTCGATTATTTTCTATTTTGTAGATTTGGTATTGGGTAATTGAGAGTGATCATGTGAGGGGGAGGGGAGGGGCCATATGAGTTTCCACTTTCACATGGTTGGACTTGTTCAATAGAGGATAAATTATTCTCTAAACCAAGAGAATTTCATTCATATTTATACCATCATGATCGTAAATGTCATCATTGTTGTCATAATATTGCATCAACGAAGTTTCGATGAACATATTTTTCATTTCTATAGGAGCATGTAATTCATTGAAAATGTTTGAAAACATGGGAATTTGGCCCATAAAAACATCAAGTTTTAAGTTTACATCAACCATTTTTCTTTCAAAGTACACAAATTTGGTGACACAAGTTTTAATTTTGTATCAACCACTTTTCATTTTTTTTTTCCAGGTTCTACATTGTATATACAACATATGTGTGTCATAGTTGTGATTAAAAATACCTCTTTTCATTCATTGTTTAATCAACACCATAAAAATATGCATTGTACTATGACCAGACCTAGGCAACGTCAGTGACCTATCATGAATGGGGCCAACGTTGAATTTTTCACAAACTATTTTTGTATGCACTAATATTTGACATGGATAGACTATTCACATGCCTTAATGATATGGGAGGGATTTCAGACTCAAATATGACTCATATTCCCACTTGTTTCCATCATGAATTCATCATGTAAACCATAAAACCTCTTTTTCTTTCAAAGTACACAAATTGGGTGACACAAGTTTTATGTTTTCATAAGCCTTTTTTCATTTTTATTTCAGGTTCTACATTGAATATAAAATGTATCTGTGTCATATTTGTGATGAAAAATCACTATTTTCATTCATTTTTTAATAAACACCATAAAAATATGCATTGTACTAGGACTAGACCTCGGCAACGTCAGTGACCTGTCATGAATGGGGCCAACATTGAATTTTTCACAAACTATTTCTGTATGCACTGATGTTTGACATGTATAGACTAGTCACATGACTTAATTATATGGGAGGATTTCTAGAATCAAATATGACTCACACACCCTCTTGTTTCCATCATCAATTCATCATGTAAACCATAAACCCTCATTTTCTTTCAAAGTACACAAATTGGGTGACACAAGTTTTAATTTTGCATCAACCATTTTTTATTTTTCTTTCAGGTTCTACATTTTGTATGCAACGTATGTGTGTCATAGTTGTGATGAAAAAATACCTCTTATAATTCATTTTTTAATCAACACCATACACATTTTCATTGTACTAGGACTAGACCTGGGCAACATTAGTGACCTATCATGAATGGGGCCAATGATGAAATTTTCACAAACTATTTCTATATGCACTGATATTTGAAATGCATACACTATATGCATGACTTAATGATATGGAATGGTTTTAAGACTCAAATATGACTCACACACCCACTTGTATCCATCATCAATTCATCATGTAGACTGATATTTGAAATTTTTGAAAAATTGTTTCTGTATTCACTGATATTTTTGAAAAAGTTTGCATGAACCATTTTTCATTTTTATTTCAGGTTCTACATTGTATATACAACATATGTGTGTCATATTTGTGATGAAAAATCCCTCTTTTCATTGATTTTTTATTCAACACCATAAAAATATGCATTGTACTACAACTAGACATGGGCAACGTCAATGACCTATCATGAATGCGACCAACGTTGAAATGTTCACAAACTATTTATGTATGCACTGATATTTGACATGTATAGAATATTTTCATGCCTTAATGATATGGGAGGGTGTCCGGGATCAAATATGACTCAAACAACCACTTGTTTCCATCATCAATCCATCATGTAAACCATAAACCCTCTTTTTCTTTCAAAGTACACAAATTGGGTGACACAAGTTTTATGTTTGCATAAGCCTTTTTCATTTTTCTTTTAGGTTATACATTGTATATAAAACATATGTGTGTCAAATTTGTTATGGAAAATCCCTCTTTTCATTCATTTTTTAATCAACACCATAAATATATGCGATGTAATAAGACTATACCTAGGAAACGTTAGTGACCTGTCATGAATGGGGCCAATGTTGAAATTTTCACAATCTATTTTTGTATGCACTGATATTTGACATGGATAGAATATTATCATTCCTTAATGATATGGGAAGGTTTTTGGACTCAAATATGACTCACACACCCACTTGTTTCCATCATCAATTCATCATGTAAACCATAAACCCTTTTTTTCTTTCAAAGTACACAAATTGGGTGACACAAGTTTTATGTTTGCATAAGGATTTTTCCACTTTTGATTTAGGTTATACATTGTATATACAACATATGTGTGTCATAGTTGTGATGAGAAATCCGTATTTCGATTCATTCTTTAATCAACACCATAAAAATATGCATCGTACTACGACTAGACCTAGGCAACGTCAGTGACCTGTCATGAATGAGGCCAACGTTGAAAGTTTTACAAACTATTTTTGTATGCATTGATAGTTGACATGGATAGACTATTCATATTCCTTAATGATATGGGATGGATTTTAGACTCAAATATGACTCACACACCCACTTGTTTCCATAATAAATTCATCATGTAAACCATAAACCCTATTTTTCTTTCAATGTACACAAATTGGGTGACACAAGTTTTAAGTTTGCATCAACCATTTTTCATTTCTATTTTGTAGGGACCATGATTTCATTAAAACTACCATGAATTAAAACAGAGAGGAAATTTTGAAATTTACTAAAAATTTACTTACTCTAGCATATTCACTCCCAGATTTTGATAAATAAAATAACATTTTTCATAACAATTTGCATAACAATTTAAATTTACATAACAATTTGCATAACAGGTTAAATACCTCGTTCTGATGTTGTCTCCCTTCGCTTGAACCAATCCACAGCGGCTTGCTCCTTACGACACCCCAAAACCAGCCACCCTACCGACCAGTACGCCTGGCCCTAGGACATCTATGGACGTCCTAGCCCTCTGAGCCCAAAACCCCTCAGCCCCGGTGCACTGTAAATCCCACTGTCACCACAGTTAACTCACTCTGTCCCAATGCTCCCAAAATCTCCTCCCGTAGACTGCATGAATGAATCCCCCAAAATGAATCCTCCTCCTTCCCTTACGCCTCCTTCACCGCCTTGGCACCTTTACTCCCCACCAAACACCTTATCTCTTTATTAATGCTCCATCCATCATTTATTTCATATTAATTATCTTATCCTTTAATTAATGTTCCCTTTTACGTATGGGTTACGTTATCCCTCATGGGAT
>ML776905.1:2336516-2359301 GCA_009831015.1 Picea engelmannii | reverse complement strand
GTTAATCATACTTCAGCTAATTATAATCAAAATGATTAATTAATAACGTATAATTAATTAAGGTTATATAATAATTAATCATAATTTAGCTAATGTTTAGGATTATTTATGAAATTATTCATATTAATAAGAAAATGGTCATTACATATTTCAGGTTCTACATTTTATATACAATATATGTTTTTCATATTTGTGATAAAAAATCCCTCTTTTCATTCATTTTTTAATCAACACCATACAAATATGCATTGTACTATGACTAGACCTGGGCAATGTCAATGACCTTTCATGAATGGGGCCAACATTGAAATTTTCACAAACTATTTATGTACGCATTGATATCTGACATGGGTAGAATATTCACATGACTTAATGACATGGGATGGTTTCCATACTCAAATATTACTCACACACCCACTTGTTTCCATCATCAATTCATAATGTAAACCATAAATCCTATTTTTCTTTCAAAGTACACAAATTGGGTGACACAAGTTTTATGTTTGGATAAGCCTTTTTTCATTTTTCTTTCATGTTCTATATTGTATATATAATGTATGTGTGTCATATTTGTGATGAAAAATCCCTCTTTTAATTCATTTTTTAATAAAAAACCATACAAATATGAATTGTACTAGGACTAGACCTAGGCAATGTCAGTGAGTTGTCATGAAGGGGCCAACATTGAAATTTTCACAAACTATTTCTATGCACTGATATTTGACATAGATATACTATTTGCATGCCTTAAATATATGGGATGGTTTCCAGACTCAAATATCACTCACACACCCACTTTTTTCCGTCATGAATTCATCATGTAAACCATAAACCCTCTTTTTCTTTCAAAGTACACAAATTGGGTGACACAAGTTTTAAGTTTGCATCAAGCATTTTGTTTTTCTTTCAGGTTCTACATTTTGTATACAACGTATGTGTGTCATAGTTGTGATGAAAAAATCCCTCTTTTAATTCATTTTTTAATCAACACCATACAAATTTTCATTGTACTAGGACTAGACTTGGGCAACGCTAATGACCTATCATTAATGGGGCCAACGTTGAAATTTTCACAAACTATTTCTGTATGCACTGATATTTGTCATGGGTATTCTATTCGCATGCCTTAATGATATGTGAGGGTTTCCAAAATCAAATATGACTCACACACCCACTTGCCTCCATCATCAATTCATCATGTAAATGATAAACCCTCTTTTTCTTTCAAAGTACACAAATTGGGCGACACAAGTTTTATATTTGCATAACCCTTTTTTCATTTTTTTTCTAGGTTCTACATTGTATGTTTGTCGTAGTTGTGGTGGAAAATCTCTCTTTTCAGTCATTTTTTAATCAACACCATAAAAATATGCATTGTACTAGAACTAGACATGGGTATAATGTGTTCAACTGAGTAACGAGTGGCAATTTTCATGGGTTTTCTAGAACAACTACTTAGGTATTTGTTGTGTCTTTCATTGTTTATCCAAAGTGTGATTTCCATGACTCTCATTCGAAAATTAGAAAAATTATCTCGATATTCATTAGTCTAACACCATTTTGGCCCATGAGTTTTGTGGAAAGAAGAAGGCGCTAGATGAGATTTCGTATTTAAATAATTATTATTTACTAAAGTATATCTAAAATATTGTAGAAAAAAAGTACTTAGATGAGTCCTCGCACTAGAAATTTTTTATTGACGTTATTACATGCCCTTGTAGTACTAGATGAGGGAATGTCTTGAGAGGCCCATTTTCCGTTTAATTTTGTAGTAGCCTTTATTATTGCAAGAGATAAATTTGTGATACTTGTGCTAGTGGCTATAGTTTGAGCTTGATTCATGTACTTGTCTCTTTGTTTGAACATAGTGAATTATTTTGACTTCAACGTTAAGTAGATTTGAAATTGAATTTTTTTTTTTTTTAAAGTTTTCTTAAAAGTGATCATGTTCTATTCTCAAATGGTAATCCATGGATTTCCCAATTTTGTGAGGGTCCTAAAAATATACTTATATATTATTATCATGAAGGTTTTCATGGGAAATAAGTGGAATCATATGATTTTCTAGTAGAGAAATCAGAGAATCATGAAGGGCCTTGTGCCACCCATATATTAATGTTTAATTATGTCCATTCTTTTATTGTTTATTGTAAACATGTGTGTTTAACCCTATATTATTTGTTTTATTTGTTTTAAGGGTGTAGAAGCATTGAATGAAATTCTCAACTAAGATTGGGAAGTGGGAGACGAAACCATCAAGAAGGTAGAAAAACAAGTTCAATAATATTCCACCAAAGGTTGTACAAAATGTCTTAAAGTGGCATCGTTGTTATGCATAAAATTGACATAGGAGAGGTGAAATGATTTCATGTGTTAAACATGATCTTCCTATGTGTTTTCACTAAGGCTAGGCAAGCTAGGGAAGTTTTAAGGAAGCCTGGTTACAATGACATGGGGGTCAAAGGGAAATAAAATAAAGCATGCATAAGAATGTCTAGGAGAGGCATTGAATCTTCCTAAATTTGGATTCAAGTTTAATATTGCTAAAGGGTTTGTGTTTTGTAAGTTTTGTGCAAGGTGGTAGTTGGAATTAAACCTTGGATATGAAATTGTGTAATCATTTAATGTATAGTTGGATGATGATTGTTTTTTCTCACTGTAATATGATGATGTTGGAATGGTAGGCTTGGATATGTACAATGGGAGGATCAGAGAGGTCAAAAGAGAAGGTAGGTTCTTGAGGAATGGGCTTAAGAGACAGAAATTTCATGGTTGGACAAAAGAGGACAATGCCATAATGATGGGGTTGTATCTCCTTGCTATGGTATTATTTACAAATTCAATATGTTATTGGAAATATTTCAATGGATATAACAATGTGATGGGGAAATAAGGTTGTTTAAAGATCAAAATTCAAATAATTTTATTTCCAGGTTCATAAGGATTTTCTTAAGAAAGGGGAGGGTTAATAGGAACTATCTAGTATAGTATCCAAATGTAGCATTATGGTTATAGAGAGGCACCATATTTCCACAAGGAGAAATTCCCAAACACTAGGTCTTGGATGCGATGTGGAGTTTACACTGGGTTTTAGAGAAACTAGAAAAATGGGCTAAAGGAGGAAGGTGAACTATGTTGATTGAGAGTTACGATTTGACTTAAAGTGAACCTTAGTGATGAATATTGATTTTAATAAGGAAATTTATTTTTTTCATCTTGTACAATAAATAATTTTACTTTGATAATAAAATTATAAAATTAAAGAACAACTAAACTAGGGTTAATTGAGCTCTTTTAAATAATTTTACTTTGATAATAAAATTATCAAATTAAAGAACAATTAAACTAGGGTTAATTGAGCTCTTTTACTTTGGTGATCTAATTTGAATTGTAATGAAAGAGGAAGAGAACATGAAAGAGAGAATATAAAATATAGCTAATACCCTTATAAACCCAAATGCACACAACAAGAAACAACAATTATGTTTATTTACCTTTTGTTCCCTTTTCACTTTGATGACTATGAAATCTAGGAAAGGAGAAGCTCAGGTTTATTGATTCCGTATGTAAGGAAATACCTTGACTAGATGTGAGGCTAAATAATTGAAAATAATAAAGGAAAGGAAATAAATTTGGATTGGTATCTAATATTAAAAACAAACATCTAAATAAAGGTTAATTACCTATGTTTATGTACCTAAAACATGTCTAATGTCCTCCAAAATAGACTTGGAAAATATTTTCAATAATATGTATCATATATAAAACAAACACCATTCAAATCACACACAAAATTATATATCTATTAATGAAGCCATGAAACCCTTGCTACTTTTATTTAGAACGTACCTCCCTCTCTTGAATTTGTGTTGGAAACTCCCTTATTGTTTCAAATATGGAATATTTGATACCCCTCCTCACTTTAAGGAAATCCCTTGTTATACAAATCTTATACTATTCTCCTTATTTCCTCTCCTTAAATTAATATCTGGTTAGGTAGAAACACAAATATTTTTTTTTAAAACAAGATAGGTTAATGTGAGAATAATAATGGAATAAAAAAAAAATTCCGTCTTGAAAATCCAAATTGGGTGATTCTAGACAAAATTAAATATTTAGAAACTGATGAGCTCGATTTCAAACTTGACATACTATAAAAAGATAAATGGTGGAAAGATTGGTATTGGAATTGGTCCACACTGTTTACTGAATTCTCTCCATCAATTGCTTATAAATGGATGAATTAATCCACCTTAATAGAGGATCAACCAAATGAGATATGGAATGCTAATTATAATTTATCTACATGGTTCCTTAGAATTGAGAAAGCTTGCAAGGCTCAATTCAAGCCCAAATAGCCTTTTTGTGTTGAAAAAACTGATTTTGTCCCCTATTATTCCCTTTTGTTATAAAAAGTATACCCTTTTCCATTTGTTTTGGTACAATCCAAAAGCCTAGGTTATTTGATGCTTGTTATTTACAAGTTCCAATGAGTTGTACAAGTGCCATTGAATTTACAAGTGATACTTTGAGTTTTTGTCCTAGAAACAATAACCCTATTACTTGTGCCACTTTCCAAGTGGTATTAAGTTTCCTAGGGGATTGGTGGAATTGTATCAAAGTTTTTGATGTCGCACACTTAGTTTTCTTAAGTTTAGATTTTCTTGAACTTAACAATATAACTAGGACCATGCATTGACAACTGTAATAAGCATTTTTATGCCAAAGGATAAATAAAATACACCCTATTGTGGAAGGTTTGTTGCAAATATTGCAATGTTGGATTGAAACATTAGGTTTCTCCTGACAATTTCAAGCTCACATTTAACTGCATTATATATTTGGATTTAGATGCCAAATGAGCACATTCTTAAGAAGTCTTTTCACATGGACCACACATGTTTTTTTCTTTGCACTCATATCAATGTTATTACAAGTACTCTAGCATTTCCAAGGCCAAAAGTTGAAATACTAGAGAGATAGGTTAGCTACTTTTTCTTTCGCTAGAGACAACCTTATATTATTGACATTAAATATTAGTCGAATCATTCTATGAGATTGGTTTATTAGATATCTTAGTTTTGATTAGAGTTACTGAACCTTTTTCTTGTAAATATATGGAATGAAGCAACCACTTCGGGATTTGGGCATGGTCTAAAACTTCCCCTCCCTTAAACAATTTTGTTATTTTCTTTAACATTCATTATTACATTTACCTTGCACAATAAAACAACTTCAACACACATCGGGTAAGGTATTACTTGGTTTAAAGTGAACTTTGGTTTGCATGTTTGAGATAGTTGTAGTTGGGGTAATTTCTATTATACTTTTTGCTTGTTCCCTTTACAGTCCTAATCAATAGTTTTAAAGCAAGTTTTTCGATATATTATTTTTCATCTTTAAGTTTTTATAAATTTAATATGTGATAACTCCAAACATTCTAATGCATGTATTGGATCAGGAATCTTCTCATATGTCCCGAGTGACATTGTCATAAAGATTGATGGTGTATGTTTTGCATTGCATAAGGTAACTATTACATTCTTCTACTAGAATGAAATGACCATTGTTTCTCTTTTATTTTCCTTGAGATTGAATTATATTCCTAAACTATTTTATTGTGGTATTCCCTTTCTCTTCAACATTTATCTTTATTTATCATTGATATGGTGTGCTTAGGCCCCTTAATATTTGAAGTATTGATAATATTAGCTATGATGATTTATTTGTATATTTTCTTTTCGAAGGAGGGGCTATCATATCCCTAGACCAATAGTGACCTAACACTGTGATTTTTAAAGTTGGAAGTGGTACAGAACATACTTGATCACAAGAGCACTCTTATCTATTTATAAAACATAAAAATGCACATTTGTAGAATATAATAATGGATATAAATTGGTATAAAGTAAAGTAGAGAAAGATATAAAAATGTGAAATACAAAGGGAAAGGCTCATACAATCCAACAACCATTTCTGCAAAGTAAACCCTCCAGCCCGTGTGAACGAGTAAACCCTCCATCACTCGTGGCAAACCCTGATAGTTTTCACCCGGGCACCCTCCATCTCTCTCGTGGTAAACTGTGTAATTGTTCACCCCGCGGGGACCCTCCATCTCTCATGGCAAACCCTGTCAGTTTTCACCCGGGCACCTTCTATCTCTCTCGCGGTAAACCGTTTAATTGTTCACCCTGCGGACACTCTCCATCTCTCTCGCAGTAAACTCGCCTGTTATTTTTCACTCAGGGTAGTGGGGCAAAGGATAGCTTGAGCCAGTACTAAACCCCTGCATGCAATAAATGAGATAGATACCTTCCACTACGGCGCAAGGAGACACTCACCTTGGCCACTGCGACACAAGGAGACATTGACCTCGACCACTGTGGTGCAAGGAGATAGAGACCTTGCACCAATACGTGCACAAGGAGATAGACATATCTACCTCGAGCCAATATTCACAGGGAATCAAGAGTGGTGATTAATTTCATTTTGAGAGTTTTGATTTGGATCTTAACCATGAATTTCCTGCTTGCTTTCCCAAACATTTCGAAATCTTTTTTGTTGTTGTCATTAACTTGGGTATTTAGGAAAAAATGACCCAACATGTAAGAAAACAAAGTATTCCTTCCACGGGTCCCATCCATAAAGTATCTTGTCCTAAGAATGTATCATCTCCCACAGTGGCAACCTTGTCATCATCTCCTTCATCAATTATGGGGATGATTATGGTATCTGGGGTAATCCTAGGCAGTTCGTATGCCACATGAGTCCAATTTGAAACCAGGACTTTGCTCAAAATTGAATTTGTGAAGTCTTATATGATGATATATTCTCCATTACCACCACATACATGCAACAAGCCTGCAATATGATCAATTTCGGACTTCTTCTCCTCCTGGTGATCATTTTCAAATTCCGGTGTTTCATCAAAACATGACAAATATGATCCGCCTCTTTTCTTTCCATAACATAAATACAGACCTAAACACATATTAGGGGTGTTGTAGTATTCTTCTTCTTGGTATGCAATATCCATTCTATGATATTTGTATCAATTTATTCCTTCTTTAGATTTAGAGTTCCCTTCCACATGGGCATTTGTCCTAATTATTGTTGCCATGAAATTGTCCTTCATAGACATCACCCTGCATTTCTTCTTGATAGAGCTTCATTACATTCACAAGTGTCACATTACATGGAAAGAGGGAAAAAAATACAATGTCCTATGAATGTATCATCTCCCTCAGTGGAAGCCTCATCATCATCTCCTTCATCAATTATGGGGTTGATTCTGGAATATGGGGTACTCTTGGGCAGTTTATATGCCACTTCAACTCAATTTGAAACCAAGACTTTTCCCAAAATTGAACTTGTGAAGTCTTCTATTATTATATATTCTCCCTTACCACCACATACTTGCAACAAGCTTGCAGTATGATCACTTTCATACTTCTTCTCCTTCTGGTGATCATTGTCAAATTTTGGTGTTTCATCAAAACATAAAAAATATGATCTGCCTCTTTTCTTTCCAGAACATAAATCCAGACCTAAACACATATCAAGGGTATTGTAGTCTTGTTATTCTTGGTATAAAATATTCGTGCTATGCTCTCTGTAGCCATTTCTTCCTTCTTTACATTTAGAGTTACCTTCCACATGGCCATTTTTCCTCATTATTGCTACCACGAAACTGTCCTTCAGAGTGATAGAACTTTATTACATTGGAAAGTGTCACATTATTCCACTTTATTACATTGCATTAGTAAGTGATTCAATATGATATAATGGAATTTAATGTTAGAAAAAACTTGGCACCATGTAGCTCATCCATGAAACCATTAATGCGATAAAAGGGAAATTTATTTTTAGGAATGATTCCATTAATTGGGATATATTGAAATATTAATTACCATATGCTTCTAAAGTCTCTTACAGGGATCCGAGAAAACCTCTTTATCCTTCCCATAGCCAGTTTTCATCAAATTTGAAATTATTGCATTTGTTTTCCTCTTGCATGGTTTATAGAGTCGAGTCGAAACACCATAAATTTCACGACCACTCCTTTGAGTAAAATCAGCCTAAAATCAAGCGCTAATTAAAATTTATCTAGCAACTTTTCTAGGGCTCTTCAAACACATATTATATTAGGTGTAGATCTTTGGAATAAGATTGTGAGGATTGTGAGGTATCAAGATTCAGTAGATTAATCTTATAGAAGATCTCAACATTTTCTAACTCAGAATGAAGAAAATAAAGTTGTGATGATACTCATAATCATGTTATAACCAATTAAGTGTATCAGACATAAAGATAATACAGAGTAAAATTCAATACATTCCGAAGATTAAATACACAAGATATATTCAAAATTTGGGTCCCAATTGTATTAACATATCAGGTTCTTCTCACAACATGACTCACATATACACCTAATCAAAAGATTCTTCCCAACAAGTATGAGACAAGGTTATCCTAGTCCCTTTCTCTTTCCAACTCTACAATAATACAAAAGTCTATTACATTGACAATCTAGTTCTTACCCAGATCTCAAAACTTAGTTAAGCTAACAACAGGAAGATAAAAACAATGACTCTAACCACCTTGACAATCCCAACCCAACATTAATGATATATATCCTAACAAAAACAACCTTTTAGAATCATATCAGTCTCATATATATATAATCCGATCTTGAGTTTGTTGGTTGAGAACTTGAGAGTTCTCTCTTCTTCCTAATCTTGTTGCAACTTCTTTCTTCAAAACTAATATTGAGTTGTCCTTTCAATCGTTTTTTGTTTCTTCCTTTAGTCCGTTGTCCAGCTCTTCAACATCTTGTGAAACTTCTGTTCAAAAAAATGAAGATTTCACATAACTTGTGCAACTTCTATTTATCAAAATGAAAGGCCCAACAAGCTCCAACCACAATCCTTGACTCGCCTTGAGTCAAGTCTTTGACTCTTCTGTGGTCTTTGGGTTAGTTCGTTGTTCTTCCTTGCCTTTTGGTTCCAGGTTGATTCCATTTACATATTGGATTTTTTCCGATTTATCTTCTTCAAAAAAAGGGCCCAACTCAGGTACTAGTTCTAGGGCTCTTTTCCTGACATCTTTGAATTTGTCCACTTTGTCCTGCTACTTTTTGGCAAGTGGCATCTGTAATGCATTCGTTTGGCTTGGACACAACTAGATATTTCCATTCTGAATCAACTATGGTGTCCACTTGATGCATCTATAGGTAGGTTACTAGAATACAGGTCAAAACTCTCATAGTTCTTTATTAGCCACAGTTTGATCTTTAAATAATGCACTTAGATCATTTTTCTCTTGCTGGATCTTGTCAAATTTCTCTTGTTTTTCCAATGGATCCATGGTGTTTGATGCTTATTCTTTGAGCAGTTGGATCTACAAGCACAGGTCTTCCAATGTTTGGTTTCACCTTGAAATGATTCCCATCCAATAAATAACCTCTTTGAAAAAGGTTATGCATTTTGCAGTTCTTTTATGCAAGGTTACTCTTGCATTGTTTCCTTCGAAGACCACTTTTTCCATTTGCTCTTGTAGCTTCCTGGGTTGAAGATCAACTTCTCACTTACTGTCCTGCAACTGTACTTTGAGATCTTATTCTTTTTCTGCCAGCTCAGACCAAGCTACCTGAATTAATTTGATCTGCTCGACAAGCTCACTTGTTGCACTGGGTTCTGGCAGCTGAGGCACTATCTTTCTGATCATTGTCCAGGCCTCCGCAATTTTTTCCTTTACCTTTTCAACCTTATTCTATACTCAAATATTTGAAAATTCCTCCTACGTTCATCTTGCTTACATGAGGAGTCATTCTTGTTTCCAAAATCCGGCTTCTCATTCATCTTACTAGATCCTCTGCTCCAATTTCTCAGCCGAGGCTCTGATTATGACCACCAACTACATTGTCGGCAACTGAGCGAGATCTCCAGATGAAGGAGAAGTATCAATGGGTAATCATACTTGTAGTGGAAGTCCACTAGCCATTGAATGTTTAGAGGGTGTCTCCACCTCTTCTTCCCCTGGGGATGGACCTTGCAGTTGATGTGCATGTATCATCTTTAGATCTGTTGTAAGTAGAGGGAGAACCTTGGCATTTTTCAAGTAAATATAAAACAATTATACACATTGTTGTGGATTCTGGAGTATTGGATCTAGTTGTTCTTTCAAGGATGTTGCGCTCTACCCTAATGTTGTTTGGCGTTATTTCTAATCTGACCATGTTTCTGCCTCTATTTGTAAAGAAACTTCTATAGTCTCGCTCCTGATGATGGGAATATCAACATTGACTATTGAGAGAGGAATTTGGGTGCCTGGAACTTGAGGTATTGGTGAAAGTGATGGGATTTCTTATTTTTGACTCTCCGTCGAAGGTAGAGTGACTGAAATGGATACCAAGGGAGTGGCTAGTGTTGGCGGGCGAAATTGACTGTCCGTCAACTGGGAGAGTGGAACGAGTCCGGGGTTGTCTAATAACCCAAGCCGTTTGGAATGAACCACCCTGACGGGTTTAGCGACTCCATTAGCCGATCTAAGGTCCTAAGAAACAAAAAAGAAAACTAATCTAAACTAAACTAATCTAACTAAAACTAAATAACACAAACTAAACTAACTAACAATAAATAAAACAAACTAATAAACTAACCTAATTAAATCTAACTATTAAACAAACTAACTAATCTACTATTTATAAACTACTAACTAATATTATACTAACTCTAACTACTAATTGAAATATAACTTATTCATAAAATGTACAATATCTACAATTTACAGATTTGATTAAAACCTGAAAAACTCATTAAAATTCTGCCCTAAGACAGTGAAAGATATTTTTGTTGATTTTAAGATTTTATGAACAAGAAATAAAACTTACTGAAATTAAACAATCTAATATACTAACTACACTTATATCTAACTAAAATACTAACAAATATACTAAACAAATAAACAACAAACCGACTTGGAAATGCTCCAGATTTGTCCTGTGTGTGATGACTGTTCTAGCAGATCGGAGGAAGGAAACTCGCACCGAATAATCCAGAAGCTTCTCGTAAACGATAGTTGTGATGCCCTTTAAGTTTGTTTACAGGACAAACAAGACATAAAAATCACAACAATTATATGATTTATAAATCTCTACAATTAGGTAAACCTGTTATGCAAAGACTTATACAGAATAATCCAATTGATGAAGAAGAGAAATCTGTCATTCATAAACTGAATCAAGTAATTTATATGTTTTTAAATAATGGAAGAAATTAGACATGGATCATATTAATTAATTCATATCATTTGCAAAAGACTAAGATAGCTAAAGTAGTCATTAATCAGATGCAAACAGATAACATAACATGAAACAAAAGATTGATATTATGAAAAGCTAAATTTGTAGCAAAACATCATCTTCTGTCTCTGTTTGTATTAAAATTCCATATCCTTGTTCTCCCACGAATGAGGATGATCCTTATTACAAAAATAATAAGAATTTAAAGGTTTTCCACAGGGTAAAACCTCCCTGTGGAAGTTATAAAACTGTTTACATAAAATCTGGGAGATATCCCAAAGTTGTCTAAACTAGGAAACTAAAATAAAACTAAAACATCCAAATATCCTCTAAATTGTCCATCAAATCCCATGCAATTCGAATTCACCTGAAAAGGACCCAAAATGAACAAATTAGAAGGATCTTTTATTAAAAAATGATAGAAAATTTAATTCTATAGACTAGCTACAGAATCCTCTGATTCTATAGCTAGTCTAAATAAAGATACAGAATCAGAATTGAAATTAATTACAAATCTTTTAAGGAGATTTAATTCAATTATCATCCAATAATCATTCGAAAACGATTTATTCAATTGGAGCTTGATAAACCATTTGAAATCAAAACAGAATCATAAAATCATTCAACTCTGTTCGTTTAATCACCACATAATCGGGTCTAAAAGAATCATGATCAGACAGTCGAGAAACCGTTTGATATCCAATGCAATCAATAAAAACCAATCTTATGCGTTCTTTATGCCGTTTTACCAATAGGAGATTGATCGAATCGAACATGATCGTTTACAATTCATTATGGTTGTGTTGACACAACACACGAAAACATAACAAAGTGTAACATAATGCATACGAGATATTTGATCATTCATTTTTGCAAACAGGGGTAAGCAAGATCAATTACATTCAAACGAATCGAAACCGAATTTGGTAAAAATAACACAGTCAATCAATTCGTTTCATAACCAATTGAAATCAACAGTTGTGAAATCGCTTTGATATCAATTGAAACGATTATAATCAAAACAAATGGAAAGAAACTATTACGCTGCCTTATCAATAGGGAACATGACTTCGACCAGATCATTCCAATCGTTATGACTGAGTTGATACAACAAACGGTTCATGCCACAAATAGATCAATTTAAACTTGGCGTGAAAATCAATTTAAAATAAGATCATAACAGGCTTGATTGATTGGCAATAGAATTCATAATTTGTTATGGCCAATTTGGGCAAACAGGGTTGATCGACTTTGATCAAAACGAAATCGTTCCAATCAAATGAATCAATTAGCTAAGTTTTAGCATAGCTATCACGAATCGAATCCATTCCAAGATTCGGGCACAACTGCACAGACTTAAATGAACATATTTTTATAAAAACAGGGTAGTTTGTTTCCCAAATTAAAATCGAACAGAGCAATATCTCAATTTTGAAAAGAGCATATCGTAACAACCAAACTTAATCAAATCGTTTACCAACCATATCATATAGATCATAACAAAATCAAATCCGAACATGATTGTGTTCTAAACTGAGTATGAAAAATCTCCTTTTCAAATCAGATACAAACCAATCCAGTCGAAGACAAACTATTCATTTTGTCAACTTAATAAGGCAAACCAATCAATTAAATCTAAACGCAGACCACACAAATCCAATCAAGATCTATCGATTGCTATACTGGGAAAGATGAGATCGCATATCGAATCAAAATTTCTTTTTATTCAAAGCAAAGCTATATATAAAATGCATGCATTATAACAGAGTCATTCAAGATGTAAACAGAACTATTTAAAAACTGAATTCAAATCATTATATCAACCTAGATTATTTACTAAACAAAACAATGACAAAACCATACCTGTGTAGCGACGAGACTGCTTGATTATGCCAGCTTGGAATTTACAATAGCCGTGGCTGATTCCAGATTTTTGAACAAGATTGAGCCGGTTGTCTTTTGCTTTTTATCTGTTGTTTGGAGCTTGGCTTTTTGACTGGTTAGAACTGCAATATGATCTTCCAATGATTGAATCTTCGATTGGAGTATTGGAACATCAATATAATATCGTTCTAACCATGAATTGCATTGGTCACATGGTGACTGTGTGAGTTTAGACAAAGCAGGCGAGGGTTTGGGCAAATGACTGAGGGTTTCACGAGGCAATTTAATACCTGGGTAGTCAGGGTCTTCCTTAGGCAGGGGGGAAGGTTTGATATGAAATCATAAGGGGGATCGACACACAAACCTTGCGAGTAGGGGTATTCGCTAGCCAGAAAACACTCAATATCAAAATCAGAATCCTCACTTAGGATGATAGGGTTAGACTCGGCAGAGGGTTTTGGTTTTTTTCTGGCCATTCTCGAAATGAGCCAGGCATTCCTTTTCCCTTTAGCATTAGTAGTAAGGTTTTCCTTGGGATTTTTGCTCATAGGCTTTTTAATATCTTCTGCACTCTTAGTTACAGTGTCAGGTAAGTCAACAGGAGGGTCGGCCGAGGGTTTAGGCAATAGTAGGTGTAAGGGTACAAGCGATTCGGCCTTGGTTTCAATTACCATAGGTTTATCAACCTGTACAGGGTCGGTGTCTTCAAATCCATTACGGGCGATGAAAGCCTTCCAAATATCACCATGCAAAATCAAATGATAAACGACGATGAGCTTAATAAGCCCATGTTGGAACAGGCTGCTGTCAACCTTCTGCCTCTTAAACTTTTTCGACATCTTATACAGGGAACGATGAAAGTAGAAGGGCATGCTTAGAGGATACCCTATAAAAACCATCAGCAAACGTAGGTGGTAGAGGAACACAAGTCCGTATCGACCTTCACAGGTCACGAACTGATTGACTAGCATTAATAAGTCATGCCATCGTGGTTTGAGCATAGATATGGGCATACCTCTGTCACAAGAGGTGAATTTGCGCGATTGAAACAACAATGTCCATGGCACTTCCTCGACCTTGCAATTCTTAAACCAACGCTGTCCTGAAGCAGGTAACCCTGTGGCAAGACTGATAAACTGCTCATTGATCTCTAACTATATGTCACCTACCTTGGCTCGACAGCCATCGAAGGTTACGACAAACTGTCATGCTACACAGAGGTTAAAACCCTCAAATCGTTGTATAAAGGGTAGCCACCCATTTTCCTCCAGGTCACTATGGGCATTATCAAACATTAACAGAGCTTGGTGGCCATTAGGCTCGACTCGCACGACTGGTGCCATGGAGTCGAATGCATGGTAAACAAAGGGTTTGTATTCACCACCACGCACAAGAGCAGAGCTACCCGAGCTAACAACAACGAACGAGCAAAAGGGATAGGCATAAATGCAAGCATGTGAAGGTGGTGGAGTTATTCACTGCCATGCAAAACAATTATGGTCAAAGTACAACCGCCGATTTACAAATCTTTTCAATCCATAATAGTAATTCAACCATCGAGTCATGTGAACCAATGAAATCAAATGTGTATGCCAATGCGCACAAGCCTTATGCCATAGTATTTAAACATCCCATATACAAATCAAAACCCAAAATCAACTATGCGCCAATGTATATAATCAAAAGTTTAACCAAGGTGCCAAACGGTATTCATATAGTTGACAGGCCAAAGTTATGAAAAGATTAACATAGGGATCATATCATATATATAAAAAAAAAACTTAATCATAACCCCTATGCACTTTCATAGAATCAATGATCAGGCAAGTCATATAAAGTGTAAATCCAAATGCTAAATGCCTTACAAACTCAATAAAACCAAGTTATACAATCAATCGAAGTATGAGAACTGATTAGAGGATCTTGCCAGTTGTATAATGATCAATAAAAGCTGAGCGCAATAGCATAATGACATAAGAGATATTGACAGTTCAGATAATGATCGAAATACGACTTCGAAAGGAGAAGTTTTCATGCTTACAGTTGTGAAAACTTAATGAAGACAAATGTGCAAATGTCACAAAAAATGAAAATGTCGTTTGTTTGAAAATTGGGACGAAAAGTTGATGTTTGCAAGACATAGGTGTAGGTAGCTTAATAGGCGATAGGAAAAAGCGAGTTGGCTGCCAACAATGGTGACACACTGGTAGAAGCAGTTATCTCTGCAAAAGGTACCAATTCAGATTAGGACAACAAATATAATTTCAACTCAAAAATAACAACCGAAAATCGTACAAACATTATCATTAACCAACTTTTCCAGCAGTGTTTCAAAAGATGAAAACTGATAACAAACTTAAGACTAGCAAGTCACGATATTAAAGATAAAATCTCCAATACTGTTGGCATGGCCACTGCTGCCAGCAGGCATCCATAGCCTCAACAGAGTTTCCATTTAACCCACTCTGACATCTGTATCCTGTCAAAAAGTTCTAGATCAAAATAAAGGACATTAAAGAGGTTTCGTTTTTGCAAATTTTCATGTACCCGACATTGCTTCATTGCCAGCAAGCCTGTTCAGTACCCCGACGAAGTTGTCTTGGCGCCATGCATGCATTTACTCGCTTCCAACATACCTATTCAGTATCCCAGCGGGTTTACAAGCACTTCCCACAGCTCTTATTCATAATTTTTTTTTTAATTTTTTTTATAGATATATATTTGAGCGGGGTGACACTGAAAATCATGATTTTTTAACATATTTTTTTAGACCTCATCAGAATTTTTTAGAACTATGTTTTATTTAGATCCATAGATGTTTTATTTACAAAACAACTTCCTAAGATAGGGAGACATCCTCTGAGTTGTTCCTTTACGGAAAAGGGACAGCGTAAAAAGATAATAGATGATCATGACAAACTTTTCTTAGAGATCGAAATCAGTAAACTTCTTTCAAACAACAAAATTTTCCAACACAGATATCAATTTCAGTAATATATCATTGATGTTTGTACAAATTTTTCAGAAGTTACTTCAGCGAAGGAATTTTCTGTCATTTTTTTCTGAATAGCTCAGTGTACAGGTATGTATATTTTCAAAAAACACAAACTGATAAATTCAAATCAAAATCGAAACAGAAAGAAAACGAAAACGCAAACACAAATGAAATATTTACATAATATACAAGGGTAGTTATCAAGCAAAGTATCTTTTCAGGGCTTGGCCATTCACCGGGTAGGTGTCAAGCTGCCCTTCGAGATTCTGTAATCGAAAGGAACTAGGACCGAACTTTTCAGCAATTAAAATTGGTCCAAGCCATAAGTTTTGAAATTTAGAGTGATCACCCTTTCCTTCGTGTGGTTTGTCCCACTTCAAAACGAGAACGCCTACTTCAAAATTCCTATCAGAAGCAGAGTTATAATCGAACCAACTTTTAACCAATTGTTGATGTTGATCTAATTTACGCTTAGCTTGGGCTCTTACTTCTTCTGGCTTCATGAAAGCATTAATTCGGCTTTCCAAAGGGGGACAATCTCCTTCTTGGACTTTTTGTGACAACTGAAGTGAAGGAAGAAGAATGTGAGGTGGCAGAATTGCTTCTCTGCCATAAACAATAAAAAAGGGGGAGTTGCCTATAGCATCTTTTGGCGTTACCCTATCATCCCGCAACGCGTTCAGCAGCGCATTGTGCCAATTTTTGTGATTTTCAACCACAGTTCTCTTGATTATTTTGATCAAGTTCTTGTTTGTTGATTCTGCCAATCCGTTGCCCTAGGGGTAGTAACTAGCAGAATACTTCATCTTAATTCCTTTCTATAAAGCGAACTCGCTCATCTCAAGAGAAGAAACGTATGAAGCATTGTCAAAGACTAGACAGTCAGGGATACCAAAACGAGTGATGATATTCGAATTTAGAAAGGCAATAACCTGACTAGTGTTAACAGTTCTTAGCGCAGCAGCTTCACACCATCGAGTAAAATAATCTGTGGTTGTCACAATAAACTTGTGCTGTTGCGAGGATGGAGGGTTAATTGGACCTATGATATCAAGGCCCCATTGCTGGAAAGGAGAATCTACTAAAATGGGTTGCAAGGGAAAGGTTGTTTTTTGCAACCGCCCTGATGCTTTCTGACAGATGATACATTTACGACACAAGGCATGGGCATCCCTAAAAAGCGTGGGCCAGTAGTAGCCGGCTCTTAAAACCTTATGAGCAGTGGTGTCACCACCGAAGTGACCACTAGCTTCTCCTGCATGCAACTCTACCAAAACCTTCTCTGCTTTGTCTTTTTCAAGACAACGCATCAATATGCCGTCAAAATTCTGACGAAACAATACACCATTAACCAAATGAAAGGAGGCAGACTTTAATCTCAACGCTCTTCTCTTGGTGGGGTCTAGGTGACGAGGGGATGATCCATGTTCAAACATAATCTTATATCGTCGTACCAAGGACTAACAAGGTTTTGTGTGCAACAGATTAGACTTTGATCGCTTCGACCTAGGTTTGACGTATCACTTTCTTCTTGCTGTCCTGTTTCCGAATCAACAACCAACTTACATAACCCTTGGCCTCTCACAATCTGAGCTGGGGTTATTTTTAGGTCATACTCCTGCAAGGAGGTGACCCAGTTAGCTCTCTTCTCTCCTAACTCCTTCTGCACTAACAAGTTCCTTACGACAGGGTAGGGGACAATGAAATTTGTCCTTGACTTCAAAAGATAGGACCGGAAATGCTTAACTGCTTTGAAAATAGCGTAGGTTTTCCGATCAACCGCTAGGTAGTTAAGTTCAACACCTTTGAAAGTAGAGCTCATAAAGGTGATGGGTACTTCGTTGTTCTTGGTATTCTTCTGAGTTAGGACGCCGGCATAAGAACGGTCAGAGGCACAAGTATAGAGCGTAAAATATTGAGAGAATTCAGGGCTCATGAGAGACGGAGCGTCTATTATGGCCTTCTTTATGGCATTAAAATCTTGATTTTGTGTGGGTCCCCAATGATATTGGGTGTCTTTCTTAATTAAGTTCTGTAAAGGCCTGACCATTTCGGAGAAGCTGGGGACAAATCTTCTCACGAAGTTAATCTGGCCTAAGAAAGACTGCATGGATTTTTTGGATGTAGGAGGGGGAAGTTTAGCGATGACTTGAGTCCTCTCGGGGTTAATAATCATTCCTTCGCTAGACACAATGAAACCTAAGAGTTTACCCTATTCTACTACAAAGATGGACTTTTAGGGTTCAAGGAGATACCGTATTTACGACATCGTAGCAGAACGGCTCGTAAGTGAGCTAGATGATCGTCTTTGTTTTTAGAATAAACAGTCACATCATCTAAGTAAAATACAACAGACTGATTGATTAAGCCTCGAAAAGCAATTTTCATTGCTCTCTGAAAGGTAGCACCAACATTAATCAATCCAAAGGGCATTTTGCGATAAGCATAAGTGCCCCACGGGGTACGGAAGGTAGTTTTGAGTTGGTCTGGTGGAGACATCAGGACTTGGTTGTATCCAGAGAAACCATCCAATAAATATAGCCTCTCGGAACCAGATACCTGTTGAAGGATCTGTTCCATGGGTGGGACAGGATAGTTGTCTTTGTCAGACGCTCTATTGAGGTAAAATCGACGCAAAGTCGAATTTCCCCGTTTTTCTTCCGCACTGGGACAAGGTTGGACACCCATTGAGTGTGCCTAATAGGAAAAATTATTTTATCACTTAAGAGTTTATTCAATTCTTTTTGAACGGTTGGTTCCAGTTTGGGGTGCATTTTCCTCAGTTTTTGTTGAAAGGGTAAGGTTTGGGGCTTCATCGGGATAACATGCTGTATGATATTAGGATCGAAAGTCTTAAGATCATCATACGTCCATGCAAAGACATCTTTAAATTCTTTAAATAATTTAATGAATGCATCTTTTTCTTGTCGAGAACATCCCAAGCCTAGATTAATGAACTGAGGATTTTCACTAGTTCCTAAGTTTACTTTTTCAGAAGACAACGAGGAACTATTGGTTTTACAATTGACCGCTGTTTTAAATTTATCTTCAAAATCATAAAACTTCTCTAATCTAATTACAGATTTGGGTATCGAGTTTACCATATCCGATAGAGCTTCAGGAGATTTTGAATAAGGTATTACCGTAAAGTCATGCAAATTGTCATCGTGCGTGCGTTCATCTATCACCGTGCCTTGAAAGGTTTCTTCCATGTGCAGAAAGTTGATGATCTGCTGATCATCGTCAAATACTCTCCATTTTGTGATGTTGTCGGGAATGGATGGTCGAAACAACAACTCAACGGAGAATGCGTCTGGGGATAAACCTTCTGCAGGAAGAAGTTTAGAGGCTACATTAGCTAATAGATATGCTTCAACATTATTTAATCTAGGAATGGAATTTATATTGAAAGCAGGAAATTTATTCATTAAGTTCCATACCTCAAACTGGTAGCTTTTGAGATGCGGAGAAAGACAGTGGATAGAATCTCTTACCTGTCTAACCACTATTTCAGAGTCGCCAAAGACGGTTAAATTTTGAATGTTCATATCAAAAGCTTTTCTGAGACCTTGCAGCAAAGCCTCATATTCTGCAGTATTGTTAGTACATTCAAATTCCAACCTATATGCTATCAATGTTTTGTTACCTGCCAGATCGATAATGACGCAGCCTGCTCCGGCTCCTTCTTTGGACTTTGACCCGTCGAAATACAGAGACCAAATTTGATTTGTATCGGGTTCATAGGATTGTTGTGTGGAAGGTGCGGGCTGCATATATGCTATGATCTTGGACTGTTGTTCTGAATTGGTGATAGGTGAAACCTCGGCTATAAAGTTGCCTAAGAAGGTGTCCATCCCTTGCACTTCAGGTGAATCAGCAGGAGGTGTGTACGGTTCATTGGGATCATTCAAATCTTTGACCATGAACTTAAGGTAGCGCTCACGATTCACTTTTATTTTATTAGGCTTGCCATTTTCTGGAAGCCATAGATGAGACCAATTTGTCGCGAAATAACCATGTAGCTGCTCCGACCAGTCCCTTCTTAAAAATAGACCATACACTTCTGGAATATCCACCACAATTATATCAATAACAAAATGAACCTTGGGGTTAGATGATAATCTAATAAGCACATTCTTTAGTTCGCCTATAACTTTGACATTTGTTCGATCAAGTTGTATGATTTTTAAAGAAGAGGGTTCAACTTCTGCGTTTATCTTTTGGCAAACAGACCAAGGGTTTCAGGCGGGCACCATTCACCCATCCTAGTTGAAGGATACCATCTAGTTATGCTATATTGACTGCACCAGAGTGTCATATTTATGCAACTATGAATGGGCCAAACCAATGCATGCACAAATTTCCTAGATGTTTCTGATATATGTTGTCGTAGAGTAGTACCTTATCCCCTTGTGAAAATATTTTATCCTTAATGTGCCTATCATGCCAAGATTTATGTCTAGCTTTCTCAACTGTATGATGAAAATCTGCTAGAAATCTTGCTTACTCAAGTTATTGCAAGTTGGTAATCCTCGGTGCAACTGAATCAACATTTTTCACGTGTGTAGTCTTTGCTATATAAATACTAGGGGTAACAAATTATGCATGTACAACAACTTCTTTCACATAAACCAACTAAAATGGAGTATACCTGTGTAGCTTCTTCA
This sequence comes from Picea engelmannii, assembly GCA_009831015.1. Taxonomy (NCBI): domain Eukaryota; kingdom Viridiplantae; phylum Streptophyta; class Pinopsida; order Pinales; family Pinaceae; genus Picea; species Picea engelmannii. The sequence continues at coordinate 2,338,453 of ML776905.1, read as the reverse complement.
TGGTACTCCTATAAGTCGACAACACCGTTGGAACTCTATCATCCCAGTCATCCCTATTTGCACAACATAGTTTTTTCAATCTTTGTTCTAGAATTTTATTGAATACCTCCACTATATTGTTAGCTTGTGGGTGGTATGGACTGATCTTATCATGTTGTATAAGAAATTATGTTGTCAATGTTGTGATTGTGTTGTTGATAAAGTGACTACCTTGATCATTGGTCAGGATTCTAGGAAATCCAAACTGAGTGATGACGTTCTCAAAGATAAATCTAGCAGTTGTATCTATCGAACAGTCTTGGACTACCTCTTATTCAACCCATTTTGTGAGGTAATATATTTCGGTAATGATGTATCTAGCCTTTGAATGCTTAGCTGGCAGGTTGATTGGTCCAATAAAATCAACCACCCACTTCTTGAAAGCCTGAAGTGCTCTAACTAGCTAAAGGGGTAGTTCAACTCTGCATGATGGCTATCCTACTCTTTGGAAGATGTCACAAGATCTATCATATTCCTTATCATATTTAAATAATGTATCACACCATAATCCATCTTGAAGTATCTTCTGTGAAATATATTTACCTCCAACATGTCCTCCCACAACCCCACTATGGCATTCCCACAAGATGTCTTGTATTTCATGGTTCAAGACACATCTTATGAGGATGTTGTCTAGCCCCAATTTGTAAAGTTTTCCTACAATCATTTGATAATCTGATGCAAAATCCACCATATGTCTCTTTTTGGTTATGGAGTAAGTTTCTAGGTAGGTCCTTGTACTAAGGAAGACAACAATGTCTTCAAGATACTATGGGATGGCCTCAATTCCAAAGAGGTCTGCATCTGGGAGATGATCATCCACTGGTCCACCACTTTTTCCTAATTCCAACTTGGATAGGTGATTTGTACCTACATTGCATCTTCTTGGTTTGAAAAATACTTCAAATGAAAACTCCTGAAAGAGAAATAGCCACTTACAAATCCTTCCTTCAAGTACTGGTTTATTAACTAGGTACTTCAACGCAGAATGGTCAGTAAATAACTTAAAATGAGAGCCTAACAAGTAGTTTCTAACTTTTTAATGTGTAAATCATATCTATACCTCCCCCTTCGATAGTTGTGTAGTTGTGTTCGACTTGCAAAATGTTTCTGCTGGCAAAGAAGATAGGGTGGTCCATATTTCCTTCCCCTGGTTGCGCTAAAATGGCACCCAGGGAAATACCTAATGCATCCACATGCACATGGAATTGAATTTCCCAATTGGGAAATATCAATATAGGTGAAATGATTATTTTTTCTTTGAGAATGTTGAATGCTCTATCACACTCTAGTGTCCACCAAAATAGTTCAGACTTCTTCAACAATGTTTCGATAGGTGCAATGATAGTTGCATATCTTCTAATGAACCCGCGATAATATCATATATGTCCCAGTGTAGAGTGCAATAGTTTAGCACTTGTAGGTGGTGGCATGTTCAAAATGACCTCAACTTTAGTTGGGTCTACCAAGACTCCTTCTCTGCATACAATATCATCTAACATATTTCCATGTGGTACACAAAAAATGCACTTCCTTAGATTTAGAGATATCTACAATTCACAACATCGATCAAACATTAAACGGAGTAGCCCTACATGGTATTTTAATAGGCTGTATACCTTCCAATCATCCATGCAGACTTATACAAACTTATCAATGGAATCTCGAAATGTTGCTATCACAATTCGAGAGAAAACTGTAGGGGAATTATTTAAGCCAAAGGGAATTAAATTGTATGCGAATGATCCCCATTCAATTATGAATGTGGTCCTCTTCTTGTCTTCTTCTTCGATTATGACTCGGTGATATCCTAAGAATCCGTCTATAAACGAACAATATTATTTTCCCACAACCTAATCTTGTTGAACATGATAAGTCAACTAAGAGGGGGGGGGGGG
>ML776905.1:2288010-2314832 GCA_009831015.1 Picea engelmannii | reverse complement strand
GTTTTCAGATCTGTGTAAGTGGGTTCATTAAATTTCTGAAAACTCATAGGACAATTTCTTGACACATGCCCAAAGTTGTTACACTTGTAACATTCAGTCTCATATCTTAAGGTGTCAAATCTATTGTAAGAGTAGTTCATATTATTTTGACTAGTTTTACCATGTCCTCTTCCATATTCAAAATTAGACCTTTCATGATTGTTATGTGCATTTATCTTTCTTGAAAAACTATTATGAAATGCAGCCTTATGTCCATACTTATAAAAAAAGAAACAATGGCCTTCAAACCTGTTTTTATGTCTGCCATAACTTCTTCTATGCACTGTTAAACCCTAGTTTTCTTCTTGCCTTTCTGATTCCATCTTCTTCCTAGTAATTTTCTCATGATTATCCTCTGTACCTTCTTTCTCAACACTTGAACTAGAACATCCATTAGTTATTGCAGATTTATAACCAATTCTAGTCTTATCATATGTTGATCTTTGACTACTAATAATTTGATCTAACACTTGAGAACTCTGATTCATGTTATTTTCTTGTACTTTCTTTCTTAATGAGACTACTTCAATTTTTAAACCTTCATTTTCCTTATCCTTTTCTGCAAGCATTTTAGTTAGAGCTTCTTCGGTCACTCTAGCCTCTTCTATTTTAAGTTTTAAGTCAACTACCATGATTTCAGTGCGATCAATCAAACCATTTGATTTTTGTAATTCAAATTCCAGATTCTCAATTTCTCTTTTAAAATGTTTTCATTCCCTTCTCACTTTTATTAATTCACTTAAAGCACTTACCAGTTCAGCTTCTAGATCAACTTCACCTTCTTCTTATTCACTAGAATGATCATCCTATTTTTCCATAGCCATAAAAAGTTGTACATTTGAACTGTCATCGCTCTCACCAGATTCTGAAATATCACTGTCATCTTTTATACACAGGCTTTTTTCTTTTTGTAAGTTTTTCTTTGAAAAAAATTCTTATGTCTATTCTTGAATTACTTAGGTTTTGTATCACTGTCTTCTTCATTATCAGTATGCTTATTGTAAGGAAACTTAGATACAAAATGTCCTATTCTACCACAACCAAAGAATTTCAGAGTAAGCTTACCTTTATACTTGCCAATACCTCTTTTCAGATTTTTAACAAAATTTGTTTCTTCCACATCACCTTCTGACTCCTCATGACTGCTGATTTTTGCTTCAACCTTTTTCTTATCTTTCTTTTCTACATTGAAAGATGCTTCTTTCCTGAAAGAATTCTCACCAGAGGTTCTCATCTCATATGTTTCTAATATTCCATGTAATTCATCCATTTCAAAAGTATCAAGATCTATTCTTTCTTCTAATGCAGATATTTTGGAATCAAATCTTGCACGAAGTGATTTAAGTATCTTTTACAACATAATAATATTATTAACTATTTCTCCTAGACCTCTCATGGTATTAACAACTTCATCAATACAAAGAAAGTAGGTAGCTATATCTTCAGATTCTTCCATTTTCAGGATTTCAAATTGACTTCTATATGATTGTATCTTAGCACTCTTTACCTTAGTGTCTCCTTCATATACATTTTTCAATTTATCCCATATTTCTTTTGCTGAAGCACAATGCATAACTTTAACAAATTCTGACCCTGCTAGACCTCCTAGTATTGCATACATAGATTTGAAATTACTCTCATAGAATCTCTTACCTATAGAATCTATTGGAATGGTTGCTGGGACTTTATATTCATTTAGTACAGCCTGCCAGATATCTACTCCTTGAGTTTGTAAAAACAACTTCATCCTGATACTCCAAAAAGCATAATTATGACCATCAAATAAAGGCAATCCATGTTTTGTAAATTCTGACTTCTTATCCATTATGAATGATCAAAATCTTCTAGTGGTTAAACTGATATCTTGAAGTAACCTCGCTCTTATACCAATTGTTGAACAAGATAAGTCAACTGAGAGGGGGGGGGTGAATCAGTTGTATAAAATTTCTTTCATTTTATAAGAAGATTACTTATTAATCAACAAATCATTCCTTTAACATTTAACTTGCAGTAATACATTTAACCAATAAATATACAATCACATAAATGAAACAATGACACAGTGATTTTTCATGAGGAAACCCAAAAGGGAAAAACCTCTTCTTCTTACGAATGAAAGGCAAGCTCCAAATCCTCTTTACATTCTTATTTTATCTGAGCTACAAGCCAGATGAGGCTACTACCTATGTTTCTTCATCACCTACTGAATGGAAGCTACAACTCCCAGATGTACAAGCACCAACTTGTATAGGAGACTTTTACAGTCTCCCTTTGCTCCTCCCTACCACCTTGAAATCATTCTCTATCACTAAGAACCTGCAAACCAACTCTTTATCTTCTCTGTCAAAGATTAAGCATTCAAATCCTCTCTGCACAATTCATTCTTGACCAAACCACTTAGATTTATCAATCTGTGTATGTGTCTGCCCTCCTCTGTCTTTTCTCTTCCTCAAATTTTACAGAGTCATATATCTTCCATAATCCTCTTCGCTTTTTTTCTTCTTGCAACATTCACTTTATATATCTTCCTGTATCATCAACACGTACAATCAAACCCTAAGGCTTCAAAGAATCAATTACAATAACTGAATAACTTCCTTACAGTAATTCTTATTGGCCAAGGCATCAAGACGAACAATATCCACATGATCAGTTTAAACATTTAACTAGCACCGTTTGATGAACATACATATGTTTTAATTTTTCAACACGGAATAACCCTTGAGCGCTTTGGAAAACCAGTTGTGCTAACCCATATGTCCATTGGCCATGACCACAGGTTAATTGAAATGCATTTCTCATTTCTCATTTCGACAATTCGACAATCCTGTGTCGAAGAGTCTTGGCACTTCAAGTTATGAAACCCCGAAATAGAGCTTAGCTTCATGCTATCTCCTCCCTCTCACATGACCATTGGCGGTAATCACTGCCTACACCAAAAACGTATTTCGACATTTCAACATTTCTTGTGATGAAGTGTTTCAATACTCCAAGTCACGAACCCAACAATTTTTGGCGTTTCACATTTCAGTGTTTCGACATTTCGCATTTCAGAGTTTCGACATTTCTGTGATGAAGTGTTTTGAGACTCCAAGTCACGAATCTCGAAATGATCTGATGGCTTCACATTTGATCTGGTGGACATAGATCAGATGGTTCTCATTAACTTCTCGAGGACAAATCAATGGTCATATACAACTCTTATATTACTCCTCCAATGCTTAATCCAATGGATATGACTTAATCATTCATCGAGATGGATGGCTGTTGTGGTTTCGGTATTTTGGCATTCAAGACTTTGTGATGTTGAAGTTTTTTCTTACCATGAAAAAATCCCGAAATAGAAACTCCCGGAATCCCAAAATAGAAACTCCCGGAATCATGTGACGTGTGTCCCTTTCGGTGTTTTAGCCTTTCACATTTCGACATTTCAGATTTTCTCATTTTGGCATTTCACGAGTTGGAATGCTATCACATTTCCTTCCTTTGACTTCTAATTTCCTGATTCCATGTTTCGGCATTTTAGCCTTTCATATTTCAGCATTTCAGATTTAAAGGTGTTGGAAACAGATCATGCACAGATGCAAAATTCAGACTTCTGTATTCCACATAGATCCGAATGTCTTTGGTATATTTATTACTTTGGATAACTATGGGGCTAATCCACTCTGCTTCTTCGATTGGGAAAATAAGTCTCGATACAAGAATTTTGTCCACTTCCTTCTTGACCTTCTCTTTTATTTTAGGATTAAGTCGGTATGGTTTGTGCTTCATAGGTCTTGAGATGGGTTTCAACTCAATTTTCATTTCTCCCATGGATCCTTTTATACCTTTTAGTTATGAGAACGTTTTTAGAAACAAGTCCACATACTCCTGCAACAGGCTGTGTACTTCATTCATAGTTTTCTCATCCCAGTAATCTCCTATTGAAGCTATCTTAGGATGATCTGTACTCCCTATATCAAATTTCCACAACTTTAGTGGATGATTATAGGAGCCACAAGTCTGATTAGGTATAGTATCTTGAATCTCTCTACTGCCTTTCATTTCTTTAATGGTTAAGTTTCTAAGGTCTTCTAATTCATCGGGTTTTTCCCGGTCTTTCTAAACTTTATAGCAAGATACAAATATATTATCAGTTTCAAGACTCAAAGTAGACTGAAGAAAATGAACATGGTGAACACATACTATTGGACTTGATCTCTTTTTGCAAACTTCAGTAAAAAGAATTTCCATGATTCTTTGAAGGACTGTGTTGAGCTCGTGATACTTACTTGTAAAGGAGAAGTCCTTACAAAATTGGTCTTTTAAGGTCTGCCAACAATTTGTTTGTCTTTTGGTCTCCTCATGTATATACCAGACTTTTGGGATTGGACCCAATGAATGGAGAAACACCTGAACCCATAGGTGAGAGGGTAGTTCTGCAACTCTCCACTACTTTAAGCAATGCTCAATATGCACTTTAAGTTCAAACCATCCACCGAACAATTGCGCATCTTGAAAATATATATTCATCTCTTCTTTCAATTGATCCTGACTTTGGAATCAACATCTCATGCCTTGTTTTGTTTCCTCCCATGCCATAATTAAGGCTTTATGGGTGGCCCACGATATTGTGGGGGTACCTTGAAAGGCTAAGTCAAGAACAAATATCCTTTGATCCGTTGCTATTTTGTCTTCCATGCTAGCAATAAAATTGTGTACCTATGAGGTGCCATGATGCGTCAACTATTCTATGACCTCAGTTCCAATCCATCTCATTTCTCTGACAATTGCACATCATGTTAAGAATTGTTCATAGGAACCTATCTTCCAACTGTCAAATGCTAATTATGAATCCTTGTCAGCAGACTGTATGCTTCTCCAACTTATCGATCCATGTTGGACACACCTACCACACTTAGAGTGGGGGGTGAATGAGTGTGTGGCTCTTTTTCCCAAAAATTCCTTCTTACATAAAACTCATTAGTTAACCATAAACATTTATTCATTACCCATTGCTGTCATTTATAACCAGTTAGATGTGAACATATATCAACAACATATATCAACAACACATATCATCAATAATTCATCACCATAAGGAACACAAAAAACACAAGATGTATGTACAATTTTTATTTTTATTATGGACAACAATCCGAGGTTTATCAACAACAACTTAATAGCGTACAACTCTACAAGATCACCAACTCTATAATCCAAGACTCAACTTACACCCTCAACACCAACTAAGATGAGGCAACAATCCTCAACAGATATCAATCTGTCGATAGGTACACGACCTGTCAGTAGTGCAACCCGCGTGTGTACACGTCGTGGCTCACTACAACCCACGTGTGAACACAACCAATGTATAATGTAGCATGCATATGCTTATGAGAAACTAGGGTTTTTCTTTGCTTCACATGCTCAGATCCTCTGCAACATGCAATCACTTTCTCTTATGTCTTCCACTGTCCAAACTGACCCATATCCAATCATAACATCTCCAAGATCTCCAATAGCTTGCTCATGCTCCACAATAGATCAATATGAATGCTATCTCAAACATGTACAAGCATCTAGTATACCATAGAAATCATGTCACCATTGAATCACAAGAGTATTGATCACTCAATCAACTAAATCAACCCAACTAAACCACATCATAGAAGCCATACCAAGAATTCCTTAAGAATTCCCATCACATCAAACAATAATATTCATAAAGACAATAATGTAATCATAATAGTGTCTCAGTGATAGATATGAGGCCATAGAATGCAGATCTGGAACCTGCCTAATCATCCAAGAGCTTGGCACCAACTCAAACACAAGTCTTCACCATTCTATCAACCATACACATCATGTACTCATACATCCCATGTGTGCACGTGCTTTGGCCCATTACAACCCATGTATACCTAAAAAACTAGGGTTTTTGAAGCTCTGAGACTCTTTCCGTCAAGATCTCCAACATTACCGAAACTTTGATGTGTCCATGAGATCCTCCTCTCACTTTCTTCTTTAGAATAGATCTTCAATCATGCTCAAGAGATCCACAACAAATATGCTCAAGAAGCTCTCCATCAATACTCCCCAAGATAATCTCAAGAAGCTCTCCATTGATCCACAAAAAGGATTCTCACCAAAATCTACATATCACAATAGATCCTAGCTTCTTATTTATACTTTCATATTCTAGGTCACTTAACCCATTTCTAGGTTATTTAACCTATTTTCCTTATTTTAGGGTTAACCACTTTCCATGAATAGAAAGTTCTCCAATACTTTATCATTTAAATATTCCTTCTTGATTTTGTCACTTCTCTTTATTATTTAAATAATCCATCTTGATTTTGTCACTTTACTTTATAATTTAAATAATTATTTCTTCTTTTCAAACACTTTGACTTCTTTGACCTTGGGGGCTTCAAGCCTTCATATGGGGGTCCTCCAACTTCATAAGGCCATAAATCTCAAACCGTGAGGAGTTATGTGACATTCCACATACCACTAGAAATGGCATGACAAGCACTATCGATCTAGGATAGTTTCACCAAAAACTTCATTTCATTATTCCACATACAAGCATGGGTCCTCCAACTGTTCTTCTAGGATAACTCAATCCGTAAAGTGTCTTCCCATGAGGGATTTCACCATAAGGGGACCACTTTAGAGTTCATCGATTTGTGCACCTTTTCAATCATGATAAGACAATAATGTGTCATCTTTTCATCAAACAAACTATGCATCATCATGTATCAATGACAACTCATTGATCCAACTTCATCTATGCATCATATCAATGATCCATCTTTATCAATTGGTTTCCATTTTGACATCTATCATTCTCATCAATGATAATACATATACATTGTTCATCAATCATCAATCAATCAATTACTTGACATCAATCAAACCATTTACATCAATGCCATATGATCCAACAATCTCCCAAATAATCAAACCATTTACATCAATGCCATATGATCCAACAATCTCCCAAATAATAAAACCATTGGCATTAATGACAACATGATCCAACAATCTCCCCCTTTGGAATTGATGGCAATACCAACATTGATGTCAACATCAATTACCAATTATATATGTCAACATGTACATAAGGCATTCTCTACATCAATATTCAATGCGACTATCTCTCCCCATCAACAAACATAAATTACATGAATGTGATTAACTCTCCCCCTTTGACATCAATGGAAAAGGGCCATTCTCCTCTTGGGGATGCTCCCCCTACTTGCATTCTCCTTGGGGCTTCTCCCCCTATCTGAATGCCTTTGATCTTCCTCTGAATAATATCTCCCCTTTTGAACAAGGGATATCACTCTAATGTAATGCTGAATATACATCGAGCACACTCCCCTTGTGACCATTTCTCCTCTTGGAATTATGCCTCTGTGCTCTTTCTTCAAATATATGGCTCTTCTCTAGGTATGGATCTGATAAATATCTCCTCCTAGAATCATGGGAAGAAGAATGACTCCCCCTAAGGGTATGTCTCCCCCTATCTTCTCTGTAATATGAACAATATGCTACCATATGATGATCCTTGGACCTGTTCATGCATCAAACTTGTTCCATACCATACATCATGAAACAAAAGATATGTCATCAATGAAATAGAGAATCATGAACAATATATAAATCATGTACCAAAATGTGCCCACCATGCACAACACCCATGTACATCAACAATGTGCCAAAAGATATCATCCATGAAATGTATCCACCATATGCCAACATGTGCATGCACCAATATGCCAACATGTGCATATACCAATTATGCCAACCATGTGAATCTATCAATATGATAAACAAATACCATCCATGAGTGTACCATCATGCATCATTACTTTCACCAAGCAAGTATATCAACCATGCATAAATAAGCTAAGACTCCCCAATGATGTACAACATGACTATCAACTCAACTCACCAACTACATGTCTCACTGTGTAGCGCATCCACATGCAAAATGCATGCACCATGATATCCAACAATACCATATGCTTCCAATAATACATCATAAGATATATCAATGAAACTTCAATTATGTACCAACCATGTACCCCAATAGATTATTTTACATAATCCAATAGATGAACATTTGATCAACATCAATCCATACTCATGGGTTAGTACCATGCACCCAAGATTTATTTTATATCATAACCTTACCTTGCATGATCTAACTTAGAACCATGAAAACCTACAACAAACAATGTCAAAACCTACAATAAACAATGTCAGACCCTGCAACATAGAGTTATACCATCACATCACGCTGCAACCCATGTGCATTTCCTTTTTCCCAAGGCTTTAGCACATATACACGGCCTGCTACACAATAGAGCGCATGTGTACATGACCTATTCAAGGCTAGCCAACGTATGTAGGCGACTGTCACCACTGCCACCTATGTATGCCTCAATAGATGTCTTACTTAAGCTTCCCTTTAGTCTTTAATTCTATTATGACTGCTCTGTCTTCTTCACCCACTTCTGTAGATGACCCTTCTCATCATAACTTGAGCTCTGAGCATCCATCTTTTCAAATATGTCTCCCTTTCTTACTTCATTCCTTCTTCTAGCCATGCTATGTGAAGTCCTCATCATGGACTTTCTTCTTGTGTTCCAACACTCCTAGGATTTGTTACCAAATCCACTACAGTTGTAGCATCTCATGGTGTTACAGTGAACAACAATGTGTCCTACTTGATCACATCTCCAACGCCTCATGGTTTTATAAAATCTTCCATTATATCTCCTTTCATAAGATCTACACTCCAAATATTTGTGACCATATCCATTACATGAATAACAATTCCCATGAAAAATACTTTCATACCTTTGCTTTGGTGTCCCAAGAATAGCTTCTTGATGTCTTCCTTGCTTTGTTCTTTTGAAATTTTCTTTGCCTTGTGTAGATGGTTGTTTTTCAACATTGTCTTCCTTCTTTGATGGACTTTCCTCATGCTTCTTTGAGGTGCTTGCTTCAACATGTGTATCTTATCCTTTGTATCCAAGACCTTATTTATCACATGATGACCTTTGACTTTCCAAGATCTCATCCAAGATTTGTGAGCTATTCAAGAATTTGTTTTGATTTTCTATCTTCTTTCTAAGGTCAACTATTTCAGCTTCTAACTTACAACATGACTCTTCCTTTTCATTTATTTGAATCTTCAATAGTTCTTCTATTCTTTTGGCTTCTTCAATTTGGGTCTTGAGATGGACAATGGTTTCAAAACTTTTTCTAATCTCATCATCTACATTTATATATTCTTTTCCATTCTTTAGTCTTGTGATCTCTTCTTACTTTTCTTCTAATTTAGAACTCTCTTCTTGTTCTTTGAGCATTCCATTTAACTTCAATATGTACCTTTGACTCCTCCTAAGAAACTTCTTAGTGTTATCCTAAAGATAGTTATAGTGTGTATAAAAATGATCACTCCTGTACATGTATAAATCCTCTTCAATTTTCTTTTGAAGTTCTAATATATTTTCTTCTATTCTTTCCATGGGATAACTATCATCAAAATTTACACAAACTATTTCTAGATCATCTTCTTCACTTGAGAAAAATTCAACATCATCACACTTTGAATCATTGCATTCAAGAGTCTTGGGGGATTCTTTACCTTCAATATATTCCTTCTTGCGAACACCATCACATGATTTTTTTCCTTCATTTGAAATGTCTTGAATATCTTACTTTGTGCTATCATTACTTGATTCTTTATATTCACATGAAATGTTTTCAAAATCAAATTTAGAAACAATGCATTCAAGAGTTCTTGATGATTCTTTACCTTTGATGATCTTGATGGAGTGGTCTTCAATTTCTTCCTTATCCTTCTTGCTTTGATATGTCTCCTCTATCTTTAACCATAGATCCTTGGTGGAAGTGCATTATCCCATGCTCTCTTTGATAGGGCTTGAGAGTCCACTAATAATCATTTTGAGAGCCAATGCATCATTCCTCTTTCCTTCCCTTTGAGCTGAAAAATTTGACTTGTTCTTCAATGGAATTGATCCACCAATGGCTTCCTTCCAAATAGTTTCTCCCATTGTCTTCAAATATAATCTCATCTCTATTCTCCAAGTAGAATAGTCTTCCTCATCAAGGATTGGAACTTCATAATCCATTTGTGTGTCTATGGATCTCCTTCAAGCTTGTTAAGGCTTATATTGAAGGCCTACTTTGATACCAAATTGTTGGACACACCTACCACACTTAGAGGGGGGGGAGCGGGTGAATGAGTGTGGGGTTCCTTTTCCCAAAACTTCCTTCTTACACAAAACTCATTAGTTAACCTTCAACATTTATTCACTACCCATTGTTGTCATTTATGTCCAGTTATATGTGAACATATATCAACAACATATATCAACAACACATATCATCAATAAGTTATCACCACAAGGAACACAAAGAACACAAGATGTATGTACAATTTTTCTTTTTATTATGGACAACAATCTGGGGTTTATCATCAACAACTGAATGGAGTACAACTCTATAAGAGCACCAAATCTATAATGCAAGACTCAACTTACACCCTCAGCACCAACTGCGATGAGGCACAATCCTCAACAGATATCAATCTGTCAACAAGTACGCGACTTGTCAGTAGTGTATCCCGCGTGTGTATGCACCCTGGCTCACTACAGCCTGCGTGTGCATGCGACCTGTGTATAATGCAACATGCATATGCTTATGAGAAACTAGGGTTTTGATTTGCTTCACATGCTCAGATCCTATGCAACTTGCAATCACTTTCTATTATGTCTTCCACTGTCAAAACTGACCCATAACCAGTCACAACATCTCCAAGCTCTCCAATAGCTTGCTCATTCTACACAATAGATCAATATGAATGCTATCTCAAACATGTATAAGCATCTAGTATACCATAGCAATCATGTCACCATTGAATCACAAGAGTACTGATCACTCCATCAACCAAATCAACCAAACTGAACCACATCATAGAATCCATACCAAGAATTCCCTAATAATTCCCATCACATCAAACAATAGTATTCATAAAGACAATAATGTAATCATACCAGTCTCAATGATATATCTGAGGCCATAGAATGCAGATCTGGAGCCTGCCTAATCATCCAAGAGCTTGGCACCAGCTCAAACACAAGTCTTCACCATTCTATCCACCATACATGGCCTGTACTCATATAGCCCATGTTTGCACACGCTCTAGCCCATTACAGCCCCCGTGTACCTTAGAAACTAGGGTTTTTGAAGCTCCGAGACTTTTGTCGTCAAGATCTCTGACATTGTCGAAACTTTGATGCGTCCATGAGATCTTCCTCTTGGTTTCTTCTTCAGAATAGATCTTCAATCATGCTCAAGAGATCCACATCAAATATTCTCAAGAAGCTCTCCATCAATACTCCATAAGATAATCTCAATAAGCTCTCCATTGATCCACAAAAATGATTCTCACCAAAATGTACATATCACAAGAGATCCTAGATTCTTATTTATAATTTCATCTTCTAGGTCACTTAACCCATTTCTAGGTTATTTAACCTATTTTCCTTATTTTAGGGTTAACCACTTTCCATGAATATAAATTTATCCAATACTATATCATTTAAATATTCCTTCTTGATTTTGCCACTTCTCTTTATTATTTAAATAATCCATCTTGATTTTATCACTTTACTTTATCATTTAAATAATTATTTATTCTTTTCAATCACTTTGACTTCTTTGACCTTGGGGGATTCAAGCCTTCATATGGGGGTCCTCCAACTTCATAAGGCCATAACTCTCAAACCGTGAGGAGTTATGTGACATTACACATACCACCGGAAATGGCATGACAAGCACTATCCATCTAGGATAGTTTCACCAACAACTTTATTTCATTATTCCACATACAAGCATGGGTCCTCCAACCGTTCTTATAGGATAACTCAATCCACAAAGCATCTTCCCATGAGGGTTTTCACCATAAGGGGACCACTTTGGATTTTATTCATTTGTGCACCTTATCAATCATGATAATACAATAATGTGTCATATTTTCATCAAACAAACTATGCATCATCATGTATCAATGACAACTAATTGATCCATCTTCATCTATGAATCATATCAATGATCCATCTTTATCAATTGGTTTCCACTTTGACATATATCATTCTCATCAATGATAATACATATACATTGTTCATCAATCATCAATCAATCAATTACTTGACATCAATCAATGAAATCAATCAATCAAACCATTTACATCAATGACATATGATCCAACAATCTCCCAAATAATCAAACTATTGGCATTAATGACAACATGATCCAACAATCCATCTGGAATGGGATTTATGTAATCTGGTCCCATTCCTACTGTTATGGATTATAATTGGTCAAGAGCATATGGCTCCATGTTGTGGTCCAATGATTCAATGTATATAGGCCCTAAACATGGATCTAAGGGTTGAACTACTTTTATCCAATATTCTTTAAACATCATGGTGTCCCTATTTAGATTAATTATAGAAGAGTTTTCATATTCCCAATAAATTCTGAGTAGAGAAGAGTAGGGATTCTTATCTCCCATGATTTCAATTTTGTCAAAATCAGTTGTGGTTTTAACTCCCGCAACATCTATTTCCACATTTTCCAACCTTCCTACTGGGAAAATGTAGTGTTGGTTTTCCATTCTCAAGTGGATGGGGGAATATACTAACTAAGGTTTTCCCAAAGCTTCCCATGTATTTTTGGGTAGGATGTTGACATCGGATCCCAAATCTAGCATGACATCTTTTATTTCAAAATAATTTAGCTAGGCTTCTAACCTAAATTATTTTCATGTTCACACCTTTCTTATTTGTATTCTCTGGGTGTTCTTCTCAGGGAGGTTGGTCATTACTATGTCTTCTGATGTTGCCTCATTTCCCAGTATTAGGTACATGTTGGACCCCAACAACCCCCTTCTTTTTATTTAATCAAAATCTAGGGTCCCTTGAACTTTTACTTGGATTCTTCATTTGTTTCCCTTTGACTTGATTAGATTGGTATTGGTTTGATTTGTTTCGAGGTTGGTTTGATTTTATATTTTTTGCTTTTGTTTGGTTTGAATTTCATGAAATTTAAATGCCATTTAGTTTTGTTTTCTACATAGTTTTAATGTTGATATATGGGCTTCATAATTTGAGAGTGTTTATTATGACACATCTTTTCTATGACATTTGTTCACATTTGATCAAATTTGAATAAGGGAGAGACGGACATAGAAATCTTAATTTAAACGAAAACCTTAATTTTGATCAACTTTTACTTTCTTTTAAATTACGATTATGTTTTCGTCTTTTGCTCATTAACAATCATTTTCACAAAATCATTTGGTAGGTTTAATAAATTAAATTATTTTGTTAGTTTTCATCTCATTTCAAAATAAAAACAAAATAATAAAAAAAAGAATTATCTATCATTTGTTTGATTTTCTGAAAACCCAAAATTAATATTTTTCTCCTCTCCATCAACTTGAAGCTTCTAGAATTTTAAGATCATATTTGAAAGGAAAATATAAACAATGTTTGATTAGAATTTATAGTTATTTTAAATTCATTTTTGATTTTATTGTTCTACATTTTGTTTTATTCACAATTTTTAGGTTATTAATTTAGGTTGCTTTTTGTTTCACAGGTTTCTATTATCAATTATTTGGTACGGATCTAATCATGGATTGATTTTATTATATAAATACGTTCAAGATAATTGATCCAAAAATAATATTGGATTGCTCCAAATAAATTATGAACAACAACAAATAAGATTTGGAAATGCGTTCAAGAACATACAGACAATTTTGCAGGACTTGTTTCAGTCAAACCATAAGGAATTTGAAGAAATAGTTGAAATTCCATCTCCAGAATGGACCCATTTAGCTTACACATAAGGATTTTCCCAAACAAATGCATGATTTGAGAGATATCTGTGTCTCTTTACGAGACAAATTTCAGGTGGTGAAAATTATTAGTGACGCCCAGACTATTAATTTATTGTATAAATATATGAGAAAGTTTAGAGCCAGAGAGATCCAAGAAATTGAGAGAATGATTTGTATCCTCTCTTTTGTATATTATTTCTTTTGTAAACTTTTTTCTTTTCAAATGGAGTAACGGATGGTTGGAATCTTTGGGAGAATGGACAAGTATTTTCAAAGAAGAAAACATAATTCCAGGTTGCTTAGTAGTTTTTGTCCTGTGAGTAAAATGGTTTTATTTTCATTATAATATTTTCATATTCTTCGAAGAATTGATTATGCATTGATTTAAATTATCTTTAGTCTATTTTATCAATACATGGTTAATTGCTATCATTTATATATTATTTTTTTAAATCTTTAAGAGTCTATTATCCCAAAAGTTCTTCATGGACCATATGATGAACATATTTTGTTGAAACTATATGAGATAACAATTTACTCTTTGGATTTCATCCCTTGTAGACTTTACAGTGTTTTTTCATTGTCTTCTCATGTAATTTATTGATGTGAAATGTTATCTGTGTCGAATTAGCTTTAGTCATTTCTGCACATAATATTTTATATCATGCTTTTATTTATGTTGTTCATTATCTTTTGGTTTAGTTTATATCTATGACTGATTATCTATTCAAGCATTTTGAGTTTACATATGATGCTAGATAGTTGGCAACACCATTCTCGAGAATTGAAATTTCTTTCATTTTCAATTATTGGACATTTCAAGGTCACAAGATATATAATTATTTGTCCTTTTGTTATTATAAACCCACTCCAGAATATGAAACACTTCCTTGAATTTATTCAGGAAGTATTATGCTTGCTTTTGTCATAGGTTTTCACTTGAAACAAGTTAAGAGGAGCTCATACAAATACAGAGAGATGAATTTAGCTTAGTATTGTTGATTAGTGAGAGGTTAGTAGGTACATTTCTTTCTTTTATTCAGATTTGTTTATATATGAATGAGATGATTATTGCATTAATTATATTTGACTATTTCTGTGTCATTGTTTCAATTGTATTTTCTTAGTATTTATTATTTTAAAATCTTTAAACATTAAAAAAAGAAAAATATTTATGTTCTTACTTTATCTTATTTTGAAACATTATTACGAACATTCATTTTAACAAGATTTCAAGTAAACCTTGTAAATTGTATATAGATTGTTTATAATCATTTGTATATTCATGTTTCTTTTTAATAAACATTCGTCAATAATATATTATTTGTTAGAATCATAGCTTTAGATTAGTTTATTTCTTTCACTGTTTTTAGGAATTTAGTTGGCTAACGGAGCCATTAAACCCGTCAGGTCAGATCATACCAAACGGATTGGGTTAATTAGACAACCCCCATCCGTATCTAATCTTCCAATTGACGGTGTGTCATTTATGTCCATCAACAAATGATGCTAGAATGAGGGCCGAGGTAAATTTAATGATTAAATGTTTTACCCCTCAGCCTATCATAATTCCATATTTATAAATTCTTCTTTTGTGTCATCTTGAAATGCACTAGAAGGCAAGCCATACTGACAAGCTAGCGTTGTGGGAGTCTTTATTTCAAATGTTTTTAATTCCCCATGGCTCCCCAAATCACTGTGTTGGAACATGATTTCCACTTCTCATTACCCGATATTCCCAATGAGACAGTCTCTCGCCTATCCAAAATCACATTTGATGGTGGGGGGAATGTTTCTACAAAAGACCATCTTAACAAGTTTTGGTGTAAATGCATCGAGCATGATATTTCTGATTTAAAGGTTTTATGCAGATTGTTCGATTTTACTTTCTGGGGTCGGATTAAACATTGTTTTGAGTCTTTTCCTGCATATCACATTATTGATTGGTTTCAGTTTGTAGATGAATTTCTAGATTCTTTTGAAAAATATGATTAAAATCAATTATGTGAAGAATTTCAGACTTTACTAATCAATGACAATTCATCTCCAAAGGATTTTCAACAAGAATCCATCATGTTCTCTGTAAATTTAATCTTGATGACATGTCATTTGTACTAAATCTCCTCTATGATGTTTGCATCCCTTTCATCCAGTCATATTCAATCATGCATGATGAATTGGTTACAAATCCTATCACTTAATTGTGAGAAGAATTTTGTTTGTAGGATGAGAGGAATCCATCCAAAATTTTTGAACAAGCAAGGGAGGTAGAACCTATTGAAAATGTTCTTACTGACAATCAAATTGGTTTTTCCTCTCAATGACTGTATACTTACCCTCGACCATCATGGAAGAAGATTTGATGTTGGGTCAAGGTGAATGTCCATAATCTTCTAACTCTTGCTCTAATCAATACTTAAATTTAGTTATTGAAGAAAACTTAGGTGATGAAAACGATCTTAAGCATTCTAACATTCCAATGAAACTAATTAGAGATGTAGATTTGCAATTGGAAGAAGAAACCTTAAACCTTCATCCACAAATCATACCTTACCCACATGAAAGATTAGATGTTTGTCATGAAAGTTTTGAATTATCTATCATACAAGAGACACATTTAGATGATCATATTATGTTGAAGAATTTATCACCAAAACAAATTGAAATTTTTACGGAAAGTGAAGAAGAATGTCTTGAGAATACCATTGCTAAATATCATAGCTCAAGAGATTATTTTCATGTGCTCATTTCTGATTCCTTTTACTCTTTATATCCTGATCTCTTATTAGATTTTGGTGGACATGATACTTTACCCACAATATATTATTCTACTCTGTCACAATCAAATCTTTTCGATATGCCAAGATTTGGTGAAAATAATTCCAAACATAACATTTATGAAGTTGGATTCGATGCTCTTTCACTTTCATCACTCACATAGAAAAAAGACATCTTGCAAGATGATTTTACACGATTTATTTTTGAAAAAGACATTGCACTCATTCTTATGTAGATCGAATATTCTACATTGCATATTCATTCTTTGATTAGTTTGAATTTTAATGTTTATGCTTCACATTTTGAAACGATCAATCTCATCAAAGGAATTTTTCAAACCAATAATCTAACTGATGTCATGAATCCTCTTATGATGTGTTCTCCATTGATATATCCATTTCATCGAAGTCATAGTTTGCATCCTATTTTTTATGACAGGATCTTATAATGGCTTGAAGATTCGTATCTAAAAAATCTTCATAATAAAGATAAAGTTGTGCTTGCTTTGTTTCTACCTAAATATATAGGAAGTAAGCATGACATAAATTTTTTAGATCCTCCATGTGAAGAAATGGATGAACACTTGGAGAATTGTCAATAGGATGGAGCACTTCGGCCTTGGTTGATGGTTATGTCAGGTCCCCATAATATTGACAAGTTTTCCAAACTTACTTACACTCTTCCATGCCATTATGACCCATATCACAACAATATTGTAGAATGGTTGGAGGATTCATACATCAAGAAGTTTCAAAAAAATTGCAAGGTCATGCTTGCTTTGTTTTTAAAATAATATATAGGAAGTAAGCATGTCATATTTCTTTTGTATCTGCAAATACTACATTCTTTTATTCTGATTTTTCGATTTTCTATGCCTTGCAGGATTGAAGATGCTCTTGTGGCTACACTAGAAATACGATTTTACTTAGCGTTTTGATCTATTTAGTAGTTTAGAGTAGGTTTAGGAGTAGTTTTCCTTTAGTTTTATTTCTCATTGTTTCTCTTTGTAATAATTCAGTTATGAACACAAGTGGGCACACTAAGAGAACCATAATATGAATGTTGTTAGGGAACTCCACTTTAAATCGTTTTCTCTCTTCTTTTCATTGAATATTTATTTTCAACAACCCAGTATCATCATGCAAATTTAAATGGAAAGTAAAGAGATAAGTAAATTTGAGCTATCAATTCAACCTTGACCTAAGGTGGCATGAGTAGGAATGCACTCATATTAGTAAGGATTTTTCTATTTTCTTTTAGTATCTTTTATTTTTA
The DNA here is from genome assembly GCA_009831015.1 of Picea engelmannii. Classification (NCBI taxonomy): domain Eukaryota; kingdom Viridiplantae; phylum Streptophyta; class Pinopsida; order Pinales; family Pinaceae; genus Picea; species Picea engelmannii. The sequence goes on along the minus strand of ML776905.1, from coordinate 2,296,804 downwards.
GTAATAATGCTTGGTCAAAGTAACATCTTATGCATCACTATCTTAAGAAAAGAACTTGCTCGAACATGGTATTTTATATGATTTAGTTCTTCCTTTATTTTATAGTTGGATTCTAGTAGATCCGAAAGCTCGGGTTTATCTTTGGCCAAAATTGTTTCTAAAAGTGTGTTTTTTCTATTTCGATTTTGTTTGTTTTGATATACTTCTGATTTTGAATCCCATTAATAAAATCTGATTCAGTTTGTTGTGTGTTTGTTTTTTCTTTCTTTCTTTGATTAAAATTTCTTCTTGTCTGTCTTTTTGAATAATTATATTTCTGATCAAAGAGCGATTATTGAAGGAAGCATTCTTTTCAAGGATTATTTTTTTGAAAGAAATTTGAAAGAGTTCAAATAGTTTTTGATGTTAAGGTTTGGTTTAGATAATTGATTTTTAAGTTAATTGAGTACTATGGAATCCTAAACGGTCTTTGTTAGAGTATTACTCCTGAAATGTGTCAAGATCTTTGGGAATTACGATTATCCTTAGACTTTTTACACCATCCATATTCTTAAGGAATCACTTTGAAGTGCTTTCCCATTCTCTAGATTATTTCTTAAATGAAATCTAAAATCTCTAAACCATTATAAACTTCCAGTTTTGAAAGAAAATAAAAAAAAATGATCAATTGTTCACCTGTATTGCAATTAACCTCCAGTATCACCCCACTCTCTTTGTCATCAATAAATTTGTATTTGTATTATTATTTAAAAGTGGCATAAGAGGGTTGGAAGCACTTAAGTAATGGAAATGCGTGTAAACCCGTCGGGGTACTAAACAGGCTTGCTGGCAGTGGGTAAATGCACACATGATACCAAGACAACTTTGTCGTGGCACTGAACAGGCCTGCTGGTAGCAAAGCAATGTCAGGTTAAGAGGTAGCAAGTATATGATTTTAAATTAACTTTTATGGAAGTATACATCACGTGGGTACAACTATTGGATTGGATTAAAGAATTTGAGTGGGTTAAATGACATCTCTGTCAAGGCTATGGACGTCTGTCGACAGCAGTGGCTCTGTCAGCAGTATTGAAGTTATTTTATAAACATCGTGACTCTTTGATTAAAACACAACTTCAGTTTATTATCCTCTGTAAAAGCATTATTTTATTTTTTTCTGATATTTTTTTATAAATCTGAGCTAGTCTTAACATTGTGTAATATTAAAGTGGATTTGTTTCAAAGAAACTTAAAATTATATCCAAGTCTTATTCTTCTTCCCTGTGATGAAATTTTAATAGGTCAGAGATAACTTCTTCACCCAGTAAGTCAACATTTGTTGGGCCCCAACAACCCCCTTCTTTTTATTTAATCAAAATCTAGGGTCCCTCAAAATTTTGCTTGGATTCTTCGTTTGTTTCCCTTTGACTTGGTTGGATTGGTATTGGTTTGATTTGTTTCGAGGTTGGTTTGATTTTGTATTATTTTCTTTTGTTTGGTTTGAATTTCATGAAATTTAAATGCCATTTCGTTTTGCTTTCTACATAGTTTTAATGTTGATGGAGGAGCTTCATAATTTGGGAGTTTTTATTACGACACATATTTTCTATGATATTTTTTCAAATTTGATCAAATTTGAATAAGGGAGAGATGAACATAGAAATCTTAATTTAAACGAAAACCTTCATTTTTATCAACTTTTACTTTCTTTTAAATTATGATTATGTTTTCGTCTTTTACTCATTAACAATCATTTTCACAAAATAATTTGGTAGGTATAATTAATTAAATTATTTTGTTAGTTTGCATCTTATTTCAAATAAAAATAAAATAATAAAAAAAAGAATTATCTATCATTTGTTTGATTTTTTGAAAACCCAAAATCAATATTTTTCTCCTCTCCATCAACTTGAAGCTTCTGGAATTTTAAGATCATATTTGAAAGGAAAATATAAACAATGTTTGGTTAGACCTTATAGTTAGTTTAAATTCATTTTTGATTTTATTGTTCTAGATTTTGTTTTATTCACAATTTTAAGGTTATTAATTTAGGTTTCTTTTTGTTTCACAAGTTTCTATTATCAGTTATTTGGTACAGATATGATCATGGCTTGATTTTATTATCTAAAAACTTTCAAGATAATTGATCTAAAAATAATATTGGATTGCTACAAAAAATTATGAACAACAACAAATAAGATTTGGAAATGCGTTCAAGAACAAACAAACAATATTGCAGGACTTGTTTAAGGCAAACCGCAAGGAATTTGAAGAAACGATTGAAAACCCATCTCCAGAATGGACCCATTTAGATTACGTGAAAGAATTTTCTCAAACAAATGCACTATTTGAGAGATATTTGTGTCTCTTTACGAGGCAAATTCAGGTGGATAAAATTATTAGTGATGCCCAGACTGTTCATTCATTGTATAAATATATGAGAAAGTTTAGAGCCAAAGAGATCCAAGAAATTGAGAGGAGGATTTTTATTCATTCTCTTTTTTATATTATTCCTTTTGTAAACTTTTTTATTTTCAAATGGAGTAATGGATGGTTGGAATCTTTGAGATAATGGACAAGTATTTTCAAAGAAGAATACAGAATTCCAGGTTCCTTAATGGCTTTTGTTCTGTGAGTAAAATGGTTTTATTTTCATTATAATATTTTCATATTCTTTGAATAATTGATTTTGCATTGATTTAAATTAACTTTAGTCTGTTTTATCAATACATGGTTAATTGCTATCATTTATATATAATTTTTTTCAATCTTTAAGAGTCTATTATCCCAAAAGTTCTTCCTGGACCATATGATGAACATATTTTGTTGAAACTATATGAGAAAGTAGTTTCCTCTTTGGCTTTCTCCCTTTGTATATTTTGTAGTGTTTTTTCATTGTCTTCTCATTTAATTTCTTGATGTGAAATGTTATCTGTGTCGAATTAGATTTAATCAGTTCTGCACATAATATTTTATATCATGCTTTTATTTATGTTGTTCATTGTCGTATGTTTTAGTTTATATCTATGACTGATCATCTATTCAAGTATTTTGAGTTTACATATGATGCTAGATAGCTGGTAACACCATTCTTGAGAATTGAAATTTCTTTCTTTTTCAGTTATTGGACATTTCAAGATCACAAGATATATAATTATTTGTCTTTTTGTCGTTATAAACCTACTCCAGAATATGAAACACTTCCTTGAATTTCTTCAGGAAGTATTATGCTTTCTTTTGTCATAGGTTTACACTTGACACATGTTAAGAGGATCTCATACAAATACAAAGAGATGAATTTATCTTAGTATTGTTGATCAGTGAGAGGTTAGTAGGTGCATTTATTTCTTTTATCTAGGTTTGTTATTATATGAATGAGACGATGATTGCATTAATTAGCTTTGACTATTTCTGTGTCATTGTTTCAATTGTATTTGCTTAGTATTTATTAGTTTAAAATCTTTAAACATTAAAAAAACAAAAAAATTATGTTCTTACTTTATCTTATTTTAAAACATTATTATGAACATTCATTTTCGCAAGATTTTAAGTAAACCTTGTAAACTGCATATAGATTATTTATAATCATTTGTATATTCACGTTTCTTTTTAATAAACATTAGTCAATAATATATCATTGTTAGAATCATAACTTTAGATTAGTTTATTTCTTTTACTGTTTTTAGGACTTTAGTTGGCTAATGGAGCCATTAAACCCGTTGAGTAAGATCATACCAAACGCCTTGGGTTAATTAGACAACCCCGGTCTGGATCTAAACTTCCAGTTGATGGTGTGTCATTTACGTCTGTCAACAGTACAGGGTGTTGTGCAACTTCTTTGCAAGTTGTTAATCCCCTAGGATATCAAAGAACAATTGAAACCAGAGATTGATTACACTTTGAGACTGCTGAGGGTGTCTCCTTGGAATTGCAAAGTTTATGGGTGCTGGTGGTGATGTAGGGGCTTGTGCAAGGTTAGATTAACAAGTGAATTTAGGGGAATTCTTCATTATTTCTTGATTGGGGATGCTCTTAAATATTTATATTTCATTTTTGAAAAACAACTTTTGTTTCAAAAGGTCATACTTGTCATCCTTGGTAACAACTTTCTAAATATTGGGTTGACTGTCTGCATTTGCCCTAGTTTTAGCTCCTCCACGAGTAATGATGTTAATATTAGGTATTTTTATGTTGATTCTCCTTTTCATTTTTGAGCTTATTATATTATGTCCTCATTGACGAACCCAATATTCCCATTTCACAATCAATTTTGGGAAGTCTTCAGTTGCGTTCCCGTTATTTCTGCAGTGAGAGCACCATGGTCATCTTGGGTGAGGGTAGTATATGAGAAAGTGACCTTATTCATTGTATTTGTAACATCGTCTTTACCCTCTTCCTCCATTTCTCCCGCCTATCAATCCACCTCCAACCCCACCTCCCTGTCCTCTTATACGTCCTTGGGGTGTTTCATTTATTCTGGATGTTGTCTAGTCTAATATGTTAACAAGCATGTCCAACGCTCTACATTGATTTGTATCATGTTTCATAGATTTTCATAACTCACAATGTATTTTATTGGGTGTATTCATGTACTTTTGCATAATAGGAGATTGCCTCGACGCATGCCCATGTTTTTGAAAAATCACACAATACTGAACTGACTGAGATGTTTGAGCATCTGGGAAGGTATGGTATATCCCTGGTGTATGGAATGGTGGAGTTGTCAATACTTGCACAACTCCTCCCGTTGGTCCTAGAGAAGGTCCAACCGAATTGTGAGGAGGTACCATTCCCCTAATGCACACACATTCATTTTCCAAATGCCCTTCTGTGTAGCATCATGTGCACCAGACCTTAGGTCACCCTGGTCTTGGTATGGCTAATTCTTGATTCTTCTCCATTAGCGCTGATATTTGTCCCTTGAGTTGTGACAAATTTTCATCTACTAGAGGCCTGGTCATCCTCAGACTCCCTAGATAACCTACCATGGATTCAACCTTCATCGATTGTTCCAAGGAATCTATTAATGTGGTTATACATTGTTGCATTAAAGGAATTCTCATCAAAGGGAGTAGTCCTTGGATGTACCATTTCCTCTAGTGATCCTCATGAATTGGATGCGCTAACCTTCGAATACCATTTTTAAATTTATAACTATATTCCTAGGCATATTCTCCTTGCCTTTGTTGAATCTCCCGCAAATCAGAGAGATATTGTTTCTCTGACTAAGGTGATTTGAATTCGATGATGAAATTCAAACAAACTTGACCAAGGGTGAATTCTTTTCCTTACACTTTTGGTTCAATATACTTCATGTACCATTTGGGATAACAACCCCTCAAGGTAGTATGAAACTCTACTAACTTGTTTTCATTGAGAGTCCCTCTGTATCTCTAGATGGATTCAGATAAGAACCAATGTTTCTCTACATCCTCGTTCCCTTTACCCCAAAATTTTGGGTATCAGGCGATCGATCCTCCCATATTTCCAGCCACTGTGGGTCTCATTGTTCCTATTAGAATGAAACCTAGCAGTCCTGGTTGCGAAATGCTTGCGGCTTCCAATATCCTCCCAGTGTTTACACTTACATATTATTTCTAACTATCTGGATGCGATGGAATAGAAATAGCATAAGTAGGAGGTGTATAATTTACTATGGGTATAGAGGACAGCTGGGCGATGGGTGATTTGGGGTTGGCTTCACTAACTTCTGGGTGATTTTATTTGATCTGGGGGGTTTTGTTTTCTTCTTCTAGAGAAACCTTCTCTTCCTGATTCCCGATGTTTCCTAATATCGAGGTTGAATCTTCTTGGTCTCTTGCAAGGTCCAGACCTACTTCATCTTCCCTTACTTATACACACTCTTCTTCTCGTCCACCCACCTAGGGAATCCTTCCTTTCTACACTTCTCTTTGCTATAATATTAGACTAACTAGTCTTTCTTGTCTTCTTACCTTCCTCAACTCTTCCTTATTTATTTCATCTATTCCTTTTGATATGATTTCTTTCCACAACAAATTGAAATGCTTCAATGCTTTCTTTACCTTTTCATGCAACCACTTCTCAACTATGAAGTCTCTCCTTAAGGCTCTCTTATTTCTTACGCTCTTTTCTTGATCTTCTCTCATCTGTCAAAGAACCCTTTCCCGCTTCTCGGGTCATGATCCTACCCAAAAATTACCCTACCCCAAGCATAGGTGTTTAGGCTGCCATCTTAGTAGAGGCAGTGTTTAACATCCCCTCCTCCATCAAGAATACTTTGATCCACAGGGGAATTTCCCTCAACAGTCTCCCCCATGCACCTTTCTTGAAAATTTATTCTTTCCGTGAAAAATATTGGTGACTCTCAGCTATGAATTCAATTATATATCCCTCCAGAGTCGTATTAACCCAGAAATCGACCACTCACATGATCTGGTGATCCAACTGATGAACTGTTGTGATCTTCTTTGTATCCCAAGTACATGTATTCTTGACAAGTTCTTGGAATTATGGATCTTCTTGTAGTCAATCTATCCAATGGAATAATTACTCCAAGAATTTTACCCCGAATATCTCATACTGGTCACTTGATCACTCTGAATAAAATACAAAATATCTTGTATGATTCTCTCTTTTACCTCATAACCCCTCTTCCTTCCATATAAAGACATCACAATTTCATTCACACCATTTTTGAAACTCGGATATATAGATCCACAAAAGAATTCTCGTCAAAGGTTCCCTTTTAAAAAAGGTCTCGACAATGGAACCATTTTGTTGGTGTAGAAGTGATCATACCAGGGTCCTCTTATAGTTTCCAACAAAAGGTACCGAAGTAGTAAAGAGTGCTCTCATTTTCATATTTCTTGGAGGGAATAAGTCTCACCCGAAGCACAACCAGGACAAGAAAGAGGGGGAAGGGTAAGGAGAATACTTAGACAAATCTCTAAGGTATCCAGATTCAGGTTAGTCTTGGGAAAGATAGATTAAGCCTGTAGCAGATATGCACATTTCCTAATTGAGAATGAAGAAAATATAGTTGCGATGATATTCATAATCATGTTATAACCAATTAAGTGTATCAAATATAAATATAATACAGATTAATATTCAATACATTCCAAAGATTAAATATATAGGAAATATTCAAAATTTGGGTCCCCCATTGTATTAACATATCATTTTCTTCTCATAGCGTGAGTCACATATACAAGTAATCAATGGATGCTTCCCAACAAGTATGAGACAAGGTTGTCTCATTCTGTTTCTCTTTCCAACTCTATGATAATACAACATTTTATTACATTGACAATATGGTTCTTACTGTAACATCGCGTTCTGGCGCACTGAGAAAACTTATTCTTTGAGGACACTTGCTCACAAGTGATCTGGACTTTTATGATGTTAAAACATTTATCCTTGATTATGATGCGTTATGATAGATGACATGATGTTTTACTTCTTTGAAGTAGACATGTGTTATTGACTTAGTTTTATTGAGTGTGCAGGGTTTTGAACCTTGAGGATGCAGAGGCATTGGTGGAACCCCTTGGACTCCGGATTGAGTTAGGGAGTGTGTTATTTGGGTTGATTTATTTACTGTGATATTTCATTGATTTGATGATATGATGTTGACATGTTCTGACACGATTGTTGATGATGTAGGCTGATGATAGCTTACCGACCATACTCACATATGGAGTAAAGGGGTCACACACGATTTCCAGAGAGGTTGAGGGAGAGGTGTGGATAGCAGCCCTGCCACAGCCTACTAGCACTCCCGCCGTGGCTCAAACTGTAGGTTAACGATTACCTAGTTCGGGAGGATCCACGATGCCATGAGGGAAGACTGCGACAATCACTCACAATGATTCTAAGGGGCACACAATAAGGTGGGGGCCTTATTCCTTAGAGCCCTTAGTCTCCCACAAGTTCACCTGGCAGAGTGTTGACTCCAGGGGTTATAGATGTCTACCAATCAGTCAAGTTGGCGAGTGGCACCCTTGGAGCACGTGGTGCATCCTGAAGGGCACTTCGTGTGAAAGAAACACAAGTTGGTGAGTGGCACCCTTGGAGCACGTGGTGCATCCTGAAGGGCACGTCGCGTAAACGAAACATAAGTTGGTGAGTGTCACCCTTGGAGCACGTGGTGCGTCCTGAAGGGCACGTCGCATTGATGTTGATGAAGGAACAAACCTAGATGGCCCTAAGACATTTAACACCTTAATAAATTCTTAAAACGAATTCCCTAAATAATTGTCACCCAGTTCAGAATCTAAACCTAAGTCTAAAACTTCTCTAGGGTAAAATTTTGTTTAGGCTTCAGAAAAAGACTCTATACAAATACAAATAAAGACATAAACTAAAACCCACTTAAGTAATAGTTTTAGTCTTCTTAAATTTAGAGGGTAAAATGAAGAGAGGAATAATTTAATTAAAATCCGTGGTTTTAAATTTGTAAAGAGGAAATAAATTATTAACTTGTGGAAGTATAAAAAGATTTTAAATTAATAATAAAGGGAAAAGAGTAAATAGCGCCACTGCCATTTTGGCTCTAATAAAAAGGGGAAAGAAGGGAATAATAAGAATTGGGAATACTAAGTAATGGAGGAAACATAATAAAGGAAAGTTGGGAACTTATGGTAAAAAGCAAGGTCAACATAGTAAGGAATCTGCAATTAAGAACCTTATAATTTGAGCTAATTTAGCAACTTCATTTTTAGGGAAATTATTTAAAACATGTAAGGGGATCTAGGAACACCTAGGAGGAAATTTAGGAGCAACTCTAGGTAGGTGAGGGAAATGAGTAATTTAATAATTTAAAGAAAATAAT